>JABUQX010085112.1:0-43356 GCA_015478945.1 Trachelipus rathkii | reverse complement strand
TACATGCAAGAAGTATGAAAACTCTAAGGTAGAAGTATACTGAATGATTTTACTTAAAGTTGATGTCTATAATTTGAAGACCATTTTCTATACGTTTTAGAAGTAGACCACAGAAAAATTTTACAACTGGATTAAAAATCAATTTAAAAATCATTAGTGACTGAGAATAATAATGTCGACCCTGCCAAGATCCAAAATCCCACAAGTAAGTCAAACAGTTGAAGTTATTTAAAACTAGAGGAGGCTACAAAAATTTCTATTCAGTCTTATTATATGATTTTTACTAATAACGAAGAAAGAATGGGAATAGAATCGCGCTATATTTTGACCCAGACTCGGTTTAGCCACCACATCGCGAACAAAAATTACTGCTACTTCTAACGCATTCTGAAAACCTTTGGGCAGATAAGTGTCCTAATATTTTAAATTAAGCGAAGTCAAGGAAAGAAAAATTAAGTAACAATAATTCACTTAGATGTATAATAATAGATATCGAACTAATAGAATAAGATTAAAATGATCTGGATGTCAGTCGCGGTCAGATCATATCAGCAGAATACTCTCTCTCGCCACATGTTATATAAAATAAGCGAACGCAGGCTAGAAACCCAGTCCATATATCCACTTTTGCTGGCACTATACTACTTGGACCAGAAGTTCATAATCTAATGTCGAGCGCCAGAAGCAAGTCCATCTGAACGAGCTCTAGGGAATGGTCGAGTTTTGAGGCCCAAATGGTGAGACCAGTTCAGTAGGTATAAACTAACGAAAGGGACCGCAAAAACCCTATCCTGAACGAGTGTATAATCAGGCTCACAAAGAGACATGGTCATCCAAAACCGTTGAACAGCCGAAGGAAAATTAGACAAGCCCCAACCTTTATAAGGAGAAGATGTTTTCTAGCGTCTGAGTGTAGTAATTACGGGCCAAAGAAGGAAACTGGCATTCGAGTCTTACCCCACTAACCAGTCACCCACTCTAAAAAGATGGGGGATTATAAAGAATACAAAATTTGGGGGGGGGGGAGGGTAAATAAAATAAAATAAAAAAAATTAATATACAATAAAATAATAATAAAATAATAATAAATCACATTAATAAACTAAATAACTAAATAATAATTAAATAACTAATAATACATTAATATAATAATAATATAATAATAATAATAATTAAACTATAATAAATCAATTCAAATAATACTAGATAACTTGATTAGAAAGTAGAAATCGAATTGATACACTGAATAATGACTAATCGAATATAATCGATGAATCGATAATGATGAATGATAATGATAATAATATAATCGATAATGATATTATATCACTCAATATCACGATTAATTAATCAATATAATAATAATAATAATAATAATGATAATCATAATAACTATAACTCTAATAATAATAATAATAAATAATAATAATAAAAATAATGAATAATACATCACATAAAATAAGCATTTAATAATATTAATAATAATAATAATAATAATAATAACTATAATAATAATTTAAAACGAATATATCAACTTAAAGTGTAAAACCGTATAATCACATAATAAATACAGGCCCATAACAGCAAGTCAGTTAGTGGGTACATAATAATAATATATACATCAATAACCATAAACATAATAAATAAATTTAAATAAAATAATAAAATAATAATAATAATAATTATATAAATAATAAATTAATAATAAGATAATAATAAATGTAAATAAAAATACATAAATAATAAAATCTGATATAAATAATCAATAAATAATAATATAAATAAAAAATAATATAATAAATACTCAAATAAAAGTAGCCAATAATAAACCTAAAATCAAATAATAAATAAGCAAAAAATAACCTCAATAAATAATAATAATATAATCCATAGAATAAATTAAATAATAAATAAAATATAAATAAATTCAATTAGTCAATTATAATATAAATGAGGTATAACTCCTGTATTACAAGACACACACGCACGGAACTACGCAGAAGCGGCCATATTGGGCTTGAGATAATATAAACTCAGTAGGGTAGAGCTCCCTGTAAAAAAACTATACTATATTTTTCCAATGTCAAAGGAACAAAATGTATAGCTAAATGACATAAATTTCAGTCATAAACACCCTCCCAACAAAAAACATAAAACCTAAAGATAAATGACTGTCACCATCCCGAACCAATACATCCTCAATAAATAGTCCAGTACTCCCATATTAATATAAACAAACTTCACTTGACTTATAAGAACAATAATCAAGATCCATTGAAGACCTAAGAAGCAAATAGAGGCTATCTGTACTCACCGCATCGGAAAGAAAACCCAGGATTCAGCATAAGATATGCTAGCCATTTTAGATAAAATTAATGGCCCAATTACAAAATTAAGCGACAAAATGAAACGCCGCGATACTGGGTTCCAATCGAACAATATACCAATGAAGACCTCCTGTAAGAAAAAGGATTGCCTGATACGGCAGACGAAACTTTGCAGATGGGCATGAGAGGCTTCCGGATGACATGATAGCTCTGCAGTGAGTGACAATTGCGTCAACTTTGTGGCATACACTATTAAAAGCATTGAAAGTATTCAACCTTGCAGAGATCGCATTTATAAATGTCAGGTAAAGAGGAACATACTCCAACCCATCCATAGTCACAGGCACTATTACCTTATCCCTCCCTTAAGTTCGCCCCCCCCCAATAGCCCAGTCACAAAAAGATAACTTCACATATTGCCATAATACGCGGACCAGCCTAAGTCGAGAAGACGCCAAATAGTAATAAGTTGATGGCTGGTTAGCCTTAGAAATACGAAATTCGGACAATCGGAAAAGTACCTAGAGATAAGCTACCTCACCAAAAAAAGAGCAGGTCATTTTTTGACCTCACTGTCCAAACTATTTCGTGACCAGATTACCCACATAGGTGAGAGGAAAGGAGCTTCACAACAGGTAGAGATCTTGTTATTACATGAGATGCATAAAGGGCGGCATAAAAAAAACAATGCTATTGTAAGCCCGACACCATTGTGTAGATTTTAGAATAGAACAGACACTGAGATAGGTGCTGACGCGAATACTTCAGTAACAAATGGACTAATAGTAAGAACAGTAGAAAAGAAATCATATGGCTGTGAGACATCCAAGAAATCATTCAAAGAACTAAGTTAGTAGCCCAACATTACTATAAGTTCCCACTATATCCCTGAAAAAACAAAATTTGAAAACAATGGAGGCGAATTCGAGGAAGGTTACTTCAGATGTTGAATTGATTCCAAACGGACAACACATAAACACTTGTTCTACCTGCGCCTATCAGAACCAGAACTTCAGTAAAGACTGTAAATAAAATCAACATGAACTGCGAATGAGACAGGATGACATGCCCTTTGAACAAAGAGCAGCCGGGTGGGAAGAATTTGGAGAGAAGTGGAATCAAAACTACATACGACCCAACACCTAATGGAGAACGCGGAGCAATAGCAAGAGTTTATACACAATTTTCATCATAAAAAAAATGGCAGACACCTTTGCAAAAGCAGAATGTTGAGAATTAGAATATAATAAAACTGTTTTTAGCACCCATATGTGGACATAGAATTATTAAGGATAATTGAGTGTTACACTCATCGACAGAAACAAGTGTAAGAGCAGATGGCTCTTCAGTTGCTTGAACGTGCAGCCTAATAATCGATATGGTAATTGATGTATCTTCACATTCGAAGAGAGAATTACGGCATGATACGATCAGATTCAACTTCAAAGCCTCACCCGAGAAGAACCGATCGCGAGGCTCAAAGTTTCAAGGAGCCATTACTGATCGGACCCTCGTTTTTGATGAGAACAATAAAACAAGATGTAGCAAAGCCTTTAGAGGAGAAAGGTCTCAATCAATATATACTATGCAACCGCATAATCCATATTCTAGAATCGGATAAGATAAAATCTAGGTCGATTAGAGACGTAAAAGGAGAACTCTGCGATGCAAGAATCGTACCAAAGGATTATTGAAGGCTTGATGCCAAGAAGAAGTTAATAGGATCAAAGCACAGCCGATGACAAGATCGTTTTACAAGAAATAAATAATATATTAGCGTGAGTATGTTAAGTAGGTACTATGAGAATGAAGTCCTAGAAATTAATTTGTAGTATTACAAAGAGAACTGGCCGAAACATATAAGTAATTATATAAGCAGAGAGAAGAGGGTGTTACAAGCGATATACTTCGAATACTCTCTTTTCTATTATAACAAAAAGTACTCCGCATGAGGTTCTTTGTGGGTGAGAAATGGAAGCCATGAGAAGTTACCCATTAGTGAAATTATCATTCACCACAAATTTGCCTAGTTGAAGTTGACCGTTCAAAGCAAAATTGGAAAAGCCTCGGTCACCGGCACTAACAACTATAGCCGAAAGCGAAAGATCTGCAGTCAATCAATAAAATAAATAATTAAAATAAATAATAAAATTAATTCCCCCAACATTCACATAATTTTCTCTAGTGTAACGTTATCATAAACTAACACACAAACAAACTAATAATAATAATAATAATAATAATAATAATAATAATAATAATAAATAATAATAATAATTAATAATAAAAAATATAATTAATAATAATAATAATAATAAGAAATAATAAATAATAAATAATGAGATAAACAAATATGAAATAATAATAATAACATAATAAATAATAAATAATATAAAATAACATAATTATAAAAATAAGTAATAAATAATCAATAATAATAAAATAATAATAATAATACTAAATAATAATATAATAATATTTCCTTGCATAATTAAGATACAAATAAAAGCTTACTTCGTGAAGATGATATATACTACTAATGAGAGTAAAGTATGATCATGAAATAATTAAATGTTCAAGATGAGCTAACATGTTCAATTACCTTATAGAGAGAACAAATGTAGAAATGAGTGAGCTGAAACATATAAATTAATATTCAAAATACTAATCAAAAAAAAAATTAAATATATAAGATATAATAAACAATTACAGTAATAATAATTAAATAGATAATAATACGCATAATAATAAATAAAATAATATATATAATAATATAGTATATACTAATAAACATATTTTGTATACTGAATATTAATAAATAAAATCGCACTAATAACTCAAAATATATAATAATATAATATAAATGTATATAATATTGATACTAAAATAAACAAAATATATTATACTTAGTATTATACACTCAAAACCTCACTCTAATTAAAATAAACAATACTAATCCAGAAGCAGTGTATTCATCGTCAACTAATGCAACATATATATATAAATACAAGTAAAATAATAAATTAGAGAAAAGAAAACTACATAATATAAAACTATATATCATAATATATAATAATAAAATAAATACATAAATAATATATAATATATATTATAATAATAATAATATAGTAAGTATATGAGCAGGATACAAAGATAAATAATAATATATATAAATACAGTAATATAAATTACTGTGGAAATAAAGTACGTGTAATTATATATTTAATGACCTTAAAATTGGCAATAGTATGTTTAATGACAGTTCGAAATAAGAGAGAAGATATTAAAAATAGTATAATAACATATAAAATATAACTAAAAAATAAACTATATAATTAAACACGTTAAAGTAATAAATATAATATAATAGGTACTATAATAACTAAGAATAATAAATAATAAATAATATATATAATACTTAATATTAATATTATAAAAAAGATATTAAATATATTAATAATAATAAAAATACATATAAATTAATAATAATAAGATATAAAAAAATAAATATCAGAAATACTATAAAAAATATAAAAATAAAAGTATATAAACAAATATCGATTATAATAAAAAACTATTATATATAACAAATAAAATACACTAAAATAAAACATAACAATAATATATTAATATAACTAATATATATAAAATATATAATAGAGAAGAATATAATATTAATAATAATAATAAAAGTATTAATATAATATATAGGATGGACTATTCTGTATTGGTTATAAATTATATTTCTTTAATATATGAATAACTTATAAAGTATAATAATAAAATAATATAATAAAGTAAAATAAGTAAAATAATAACTTACATTGACAATATATATATATATATATAAAAATATATAATATAATAAATAGTATATATATAAATATATATACTATATATATAATATATAATATATAATAATATAAAATATATATTATATTAATTTTTATTTTAATTTAAATAATATATTTTAATTCAATAAAAAAAATATATATAATATATATATATAATATTTTTATATTAATATAAATTATATATAAATATAATAGTATAATATATATACAGTATATAATATAATAAATATACCTCAAATATATATAATAATAATATAATAATTAATATAAATTAACTAATTATAAATATATAAATATATGTAATTTAACTAATAATTAGATTATAAACAATATAAACAATCATATAATAATAAATAATAATATATATTATTAATTAAATATAATATATAATTTAGAAAACCTATCTATAATAAAATATATATAATATACTAATAATAATATAAACTATACAAAAATATATAATAGCAAATAATATAAAATAAAATAATATATATAAATACTCAGACATATAAAAGATAATACTATTATATAATACTAACCGAATATAATAAAAGAAATTATCATATTAAAATATATAAATAATATATTAAAAAAATATATAGAAATAAATAACTACTATATATATATAACTATATATAATAATAATAATAATATAATATAATAAGATAATAATATAAATAATAATACGTAATATATATATATATATTGCAAAAATATATATAAATATATAATAATTATAAATTATATATAAACAAAAAGGTACCTAAAAAAAATCATAACAAAAATGATAATAAGCTATACATAAGGATATAAATTATAACTATATAAATATAATAGTAAACTATAAATAACTAAATATATATATATAACTATATATCATAATCCTATAATAATATATTATATAATATACATAAATACTAATATAGCTACCTATTAGAAATAAACAAATAAAAAACAAAATAAAAAAATGATAAATATAACTATTAATAAACCTCCATAAAATATTAACCTCAATACATAAACACCTCACGTATATATTGACCAGCGATTGACTATAAAAAACCATTGCCAATTATCAATGCAACTTTCCCTCGTCCGATTCCTCAAGTAGTCAAAACTACCTAGAAAGTATACCACTCCCTTGAAGAGGCTAAACACAAAACCAAACAACCGTGAGTGTGAACTATTTAAATCCTACGAAAGTGTATGAAAACGTTTTCGGATACACTTACAAGAGAAGAACCCACTTATGTACTTGCAACAGTTCTAAATCAAACCATATACAATCTACTCCCATTGCAATAAATTATCTGATCAGCAATAAAAATAAAAAGTTCCAAACACAATAAATACTACTGCTCCACAAGAAAAGGTAAAACTTTTTATAAAGCTACAGAAACTATCTAACAACTTATAGAGTTAAGATTACTGATGAAAAACAGAAATGATTGATCAAATGATCTAGGTCTCATACAGCAATTTCACATGAAGAATTCTAAGAAAAATCTGAAAACGGCCGATATTAAAAGGAAACACATTCAAATTACTTCATGAGAGTATTTTGCAATTGACATACGTCTACACAGAACAAATCCATCAGGAAGAAAGAAATGAATAATAATTTCAGATCAGCAATCTAAAACCAACGTGAGCAACTTCGATCCAAAGCGAGAACAAACAAGTTGTACAACTGCAAGCGCGCTAGAAACGCAGCCGTACGCAGAAACCCACCACAACAATGACCACTAAACGACACAATCCACCGCCTCTATCATCCAACCCCCACTACGTGGATAAAATATTCTTGCAGCACACTAATGGCCGAAAATCCGCGACTGCTGCATAAACACTGGTCTATGGTGCGACAAACACAAAGACAAGCCTTCTTATTCTTCGATTGCATTTTACCCTGACATTAGCTCAGGAAACCTCATCCTCTCTGCTCCCTCCTTCAAGTTCTGCTACTTTTAGCGAGAGATACTGTCTTATGCCAGCACGGAAACCACTCTTCCCCCTTCTCCAATAGCAAGAATCCGTTCTTTCTCCAACACCTCGCCTGATCGTCCTGCTCTCCTTCACTTCATCAATTTAGCAGACCCGCCTTCTTTCCGTCTCTTTACAACATATTAGCACGCAACTGTTATCCCTACCACCCCCACCTCGCAGTGCAATAAGCTATTAACTTTCCCTTTCCACTGACTTTCGTTGCTTACACACTCTAGTAGCTACATTTTCTTAACAACAATTCAAATATCTGTGATACTCCATATACAGTACTCGTGAGTAAAGCTAGGTAACATTCACTTTGACATATAACGTTAATTACAATATAACTAAATAAATAAAATAAAAAATACATAAATTTATATATAATATATAAATATATATAAAAAAAAAAAATAAAAAAAATATAAATAAATATAATAATACTATACTATATATATGATATATAAAAATATATAATAAGATTAAATATATAATATAATAACTAAAATATTAAAATAATATTAATATATATATATATAAAATTATATATAAATATTATAAAAAACAATATAAATATATAACAATTAAAAATAAACAATAGTTTTTAAAAATATTTAGGTAATATACTCAATAAATAATAATATACTAAATTGATACCTCAAAAAAAATAATATAAAACCAAATAACCCTCAAATAAACTACCTCAAACTAAACAACTAAAATATAAAATATAAATAATAACTCTAATAATGACTCAATTATAACTATAATAACATAATTATAAAAAATATACTATAAACATAAAAAATATAATAAAAACTAATAAAAAACTAAAATAATACCTAAACTATATCAAAAACCCTAAAAATATATAACTTAAATATAGTATATTTTGTTGTATTGATAATATAAAAACTAAAAAGACATCATTTAACATAATTAAAAACATTTTGAAATAATTTTTAATACAGAAATAAAATTAGATATCATGCAAGATGATGGACATTGTAGTTTTAAAAAGTCTAGCTATTAATGCCAATTTCATTTACTTATTTCTGGCCACATTAGCCAATCCTTTTAAAGACCCCCATAGATCTATTCAAAAGTTATATCCATTATTTGGTTTAGGGTAGATATTTTAGGATATCAAACCCTAATATATACAGAAAAAATTGAAGTATAAATATCAAAATAAATTAGATCAATTATAGTCCACAACAATTATGCATGTCATACCTAAAACGGCAATTACTATCAATAATTATACCTCATAAGATAAATAATAAAAATTATAGTATTATAGAAAGTCAAAAAATATATATACTGGTTTGATTCAATAAATATATAATACACTACAAAAACAAAAAAGTCAGCAATAATCCGAATCTTTCTACTGAAAACTCCAGTACTTTCATCACTAAAATATTAAATTATCATAATAAACGTTCACTCCCATTGCCTATCGCCCAATGCATCATAAACTAGTAAATATACTCATATTAAATGCAAAAAACCTTTTAAAAAAAATATACAAGGAATAACGGCCGTCCGCAGAGAAAGCCGGAGACTCCAGTAAAAGGACTTCCGGCCCGGAGACGCAGATCTTTTAAAACACGCGCGAAACTCAAAGCCACAAGGCGAGCGTGGTTATTTCTCACCGAAAAATTAAATAAGATAGTAGAAAGGTAGATGTACGTAACTACAAGTATACATACTAAACATATTAGTAATTAGCTATATAAAAAATATTTACTCTAAATAAAATAATATAAAGATAAAAATATATAATAACTATACTAAGTATATATTTAAACAAAAAAACGAAAAAAAAAAAACTATAAAAAATATAGCTAAAAATATATACTAAAAAAATGTTTCATTAAATAAAAAACATAATGTAACTGCGATACTATATAAAAACTGTTTGTGAGTCAATTTTATAAAAATTAATATAAAAATAATAAAAACCATAATAACAATAACTAAAACCTATACAATAAATAATATAATAATTATACTCAAATAATAATACACTATGCCACCCGTTAAGCCACATAAATAATACGTAATATATAAATAACTAACCAAATAAAAATATACATAGATAATAGCTAATAATTACATATATAAATCTCAAATAAGAACCGTATTCCCTTAAGCACAAGTATAGTATATACTATTATAATAACCTTACTGTTTAAAAATATAGCTAAGTACACTTATTTGGATAACATGGATATTACATGACTAATAATACAATACAATACATACCCTCACATATAAATATAGTCACTAAACAACCTACTCACTACACAATACCAATACCTACTCCTCACAATGCTCCCTACATACACCTCAAACATCATCTATCCCTAATCAAATCACTCAACCTAACACCTACCTAATACCATAAAACATACTCTACCTCTATCTAACACCCTATACTATCACCATACCATACTCAATATTATCACAAATTAGTATAGTCCGTAACTTAAAATTCTCATATATAAATATATAAATACCTATTATATAATAACAATATACTAAATAACTAAATCAGTGAAATGTATAACTATATATATCAATATTTATTGCAAGTATCAATATAATAGTGTTTAGCAGACATCGTATTATTCTTATATCTTAGTATGTAATATATATACATCCTCTAATAATAATACTAATACCGATTATAATAATAATAACCACATAAATTTTTACTCAAAAGCTCACTATATTATATATATAATACATTATAATATAACATTATAATATATATATATTTTTATTAAGTAAATAAAACTTACTAAAACATAATTCCCTACCTCAATAAACAGCACACACGATATACTATAAAAAAATAAACCCTAAATAATACGACTAATAAATATTAAAAATACCCAACATAAACTAATAATATAAATATCAATTAAAAATCTTATACACAACTATAATATAAATATATACTATATCTCCAGCCATATATATAATTCTTATTACCTATTATTACCTATTGGAAATTACAAATCCAACCAAAGGGTATAATAACTATCTATTCTTCATTGGAATATCAAAGTATATTACTATCATAAATATAACTACCTATACTAACAATTAATCCTAAAAAACAACGATATAACTACATTAAAGAAAGCAGAAGGAAAATAACAACTAACTATAATATTATCACAAATACTATATTCACTAAACCTCACTACATATTACCAAATTGTCTAATACACTCTCAAACTAAATACTAACCGTATCAAATATAATAATTCAGATCGAGATACTCAATATATAATAATATAAATTATATATTAATATATATATATTTATACTAATATATAAATAAAATATCCAATAATACTAGTAATCATATAAACTTAAATTTATACTTATACCCCCTAAATAATAATGATAATAGTAATACAAATAAGATATAAAGTACTAATTGGATTTACATAAACTAACTCAATAAATCAGACTACTATCTATTGCCTTCTTTAATATACCACTCACTAACTCCATAATTCTATCATAACATACTCTATAATAATAAAAATTATATAAATTAATACTCACTATAGTAAGATTTAGATAAGATTAGACTCAAGTAGATAGAAATATGAATAGACTAGTATTAGATTATAGACTCTAGAAATATACACGAATAGATACGATAGAATATAAATAAGTAGAGTATATTAATATATAATTCGATATAGAACCTCACGAAAAAATATAACTTTAAGAATGACAATATATAGCAGTAGATAGATAGATAAGATATGATAGATTGTAGTTACGATAGATACGACTAATGAATACAATAGATCATCTCGCTATGACTCAGCACACTACGCATTTGAATAGATAGTATAGTATAAGATAAGAAATAGATAATTATACTATACAATAATATTAATATTAATATAACTAACTACAAAGCATACAATATAAAATTACACTATTAAATATATATATTCTAGCTGATATTTGGTGGATATGAAATTTTTTTAAAAACGTATATACACATAATATATATATATATATATAAATCTATAAATAAAATAAATAAAATAAACTAAAAATAAAATATAATAAATTAAATTAATATATGACATAATTTATATAGAACATAATGAAATTAGTATAGAATTAGAAACAAAAGATAAAGAAATAATAGATAGATAATAGATAGAATAGATTCAGTTAGTACATCAGAATAGTATATAGATCATAACTCGTCCAATATAAAGACTATTTCTAAAATTTTATAAAACTGAAAGATGAAATAATGTTATTACAGTGAGTTCACTTATGTAATATAGACTAGTAATAGTAATATAGAATAGTAAAGTAATTATTTCTGTAATTAGATATAAGATAGATATAAAAATTATAGAAATAAGAAAAATCTTTAAGTGCGGATCAGATTAGTAAAACTCTAGAAAAGTAGCACATGCTTATAAGGAGTTAATATAAAGGTATATAATAAGTAAATTTTAATCACTTCTTTAAGAAAAATTTTCATGAGACTAAAATGAAAAACCTAAAGATCACAATACAAAAATTAAATGAAAAATTTAAATCAGAATAGATAACAGTATTTCAGACTTCAGAAAGATAGATAATAAGTAAAATATAAAAATGTAAATAATATAATAGGAAAGTAAGTCAAAAATAATCTACCATAAAATAACAAATTATTAATATACAATAATATAAATTTATAATATTAAATATTATCTAAATTAATATATATATTAATATATTTAATAAACTATTTAATTTTATACAAATATTCTTATTTACACATTAAATATAAAGCTATACTCTATATATTACCTATAGGAGCCTGGAGACTTAGCTAATGTGTCATAGAGAGTATTTTAACTTTTAATTATATTTAATTGTTATTCCGTGATATTTGTTATAGTTATATTAGAGTATAAATTAGTAATATAGATAGACACTCACGTCTTGAATAAGACATAATAGATACATAAGAAATCTGATAGTGATCAGTATAAGATAGATATATTTAAATATCTTAAGACACTACCAAATAATATTAATTTTTTGCCCATCCAAGATAACAATCCGAGAATTTCAACGAAATCAATAGAAAAGTTCTATATACCGAATATATTAGAAATAATATAATAATTTAAAGATTAAGTATATAAATATATATTAGATCTCCTTTGACTATATTCCTATGAACTAAGCTACTTATTATAGACTCAGATATGATAGTATAAGATAGATATGATTAGATCAATAAGTATAGAATAGACTCTTAAGATAGCTGTGTAGATCAAGAAACAGATAAAAAATGGCAATAGCACTCACAAAATAAGACTATTTATAGCTATATAGAACTTATATAGATAGACATATAGAATAATAAATAGAACATAGTAGTATAGAAACTCAGATATATAAGAGATAGAATTTCATCAGATGATGTAATAGATAGAATAAAAATAATTATAATAGAAACATAGCTCAATAAGAATACTGACAGATCATATAGTGTATAGAGTAAAGATAAATAATCATTACAGCATCAGTACTTACGTATTCTAAGCATATATATTCTAGTAAAATTAGATAGATAGAATACTCTAAGACAATTAGTGAAAATATGTTGATAGATGATTCAGTCCATAACCATGAAGTGATCTGAAAATATCCTCACTGTTCCGGTCACCAGACTACACTACTGAAGATATATAAGTTCAGCGCCGAAAATGTAATTAAGATATTTAAAATATACTATTATTTTACCTTTTTATAAAGAATAATGAATTGCATGAAGAAAGAAACTATAATAAACAAACATACTTAATTAACAGACTATGGTGTTTTTTGCTTTGGATTATTACTATCGCTCTCTTCAGGCTGAAAATAAAAATAATAAATACTCCTACTCCAATCGCCAAGCAGAAACAAAAACATACAACACCTCATACTAGAACAAGATTTATAAGACACAACGTTCATACAAAAACCTTGGAGTAGTCATAATACCACACAGATCTTTTTAATACACAGTTCTATAAATAAAAAAAAAAGAGAAATTAAATCTGTTTAACACACAAAATATATTAAAGTTCAGAGAAAAAAACATCAATGGCTCTCTAATGTTCATATGCTATAACCACATGAATATGGTATATTGAGGTTAAACAAATTAGCAAATAAGAACAGTAGGTCGAATAAAATATACATTAATTTTGTATACTTTAGGGAGACCGTACAATACTCCTGTTGAAATAAAAACCAACAACTCGTTTAATAATATAAAAAATGTCTTAAAGACAAAAGTGATAATTAAAAATAGATGCAGGCAAACACACTAAAAAAAAAAACCAACACACATTATCAACAGCACACGCTGATTTTAGTAATTCGACATAAAAAAAATTTATATTAACAAACCCAAATTTTAAACTGCCTGTTTAATTATTGACCGCAATATTAAAAAACAGAGAAATAAACAGCAATCTTTAGCCAATAAATTAAAACATCATTATAGTTAATGAGTTTAATTATTTAATATCTGGTAACAGATTATAGATTATAATACTGATTGATCAGTTAAAATAATTAAATAAAACAAAAAAGCTCTCCAATAACCCTCACTAAACTCTCTACCCCAGCTCACTTATAACACGCTCCTCCACTAAACAATTAACCGCCAAAACATCTTATAATATAACCATACCACTCGACTCCTACTACCAAACACTCCCATTATAACAACAAAATTACCTATACAACATATATCACTATACTACAGGATATAACAACTCAATACCATAACACGTCAGTACATTATACTCTACACCACCACTCACTAACCTCTTTAAAACCTCACTCTATGCTATCCTCAACACATACATACCCCAAATAAATATCCATATTATTATATTAAAAATCTTAACCACTACTCTTAATATCACAGTAATAGTTCACTAATATAAAACAATACTAAAACAACATATATAACAAAATCACTCTCACCCATAAAACCATACATCACCAATACACACTATTCATATACTCATGAAATACCCACATCGCCCTCATTAATAACAATTACCTATAACACGCAGCCCCTCTGACCGATATACATTAAGAACCAAATATAATTAAATATAATACATACAACTTAGTTATCTAGCTATATCAACATATACTATAAACTTAATATACATCAGACCGACTCAACTCCAAATATAATAACTATAACACACTACGCAACCCCCAACCACAACCGCCCAAACTGACCTAATCGTACTAACAACCCTCACTAATATACACCCAACAAATACCATTCTACTACTAAAATGTATAATATATTATATCACCACCTCCACCCACATACAACACTACGCCACCTACACCTCAATAATCAAATACTCAATCACATAACTATATATAAATACTAACATATATAACAACTTAACCTCAGAACCTAATAATAATACTCAATCACATAACCTAACTAATACTATAATCACCTACCAACACTACGACTAATCAACCATACTCATAACATACTTACATAAATAATAGGCCCTACTCTAAACATAATACACCTAGCAAAACCGCTACCTAAAATAACAACCTCTACCTACAAATTACTACATATATACTCACATAATACATAATTATATACCCCCACCAACCAAAAATATATACTATAAAATACTAATAACTTACACCTAATAAACCATCAGATTCAATATAAATACAGCCTTCTCACCACCATCACTCCTTTACACATACAATACTAAAACTTATCACCAACATCACAATAGATAAATCTAATTACTCCAATATTATAAATATATACAACACCACCCATACTACCAATTTAATATTTATAAATAATCTCATACCAATATCACCTATATATATAACTAACTCAAAACTACTACTATAATATAAAAAATACAACAAACAACAAACAACCCCCAAACCCAAACTGAATACGTACAGAATAACACATACCTCACACACCAACTACCCTACTTATATACTAAAACCCCCCTCAAAAATAATACAGCTACCTTATAATTACATCCATCATACTATAACTAAACATAGTAACTACTCACAACTATAATAACTATATATCATATTTGCGATTCTCCCGTACCTAATCTCTTTGTTAAAATCAGGTGACTAGCACTAGGGTGCTAATCACATAAACTCTTAATACTCTGAATATTGTAAAACATCTACAATAGCAATATCACAATTTTCACAATACTTTAAACAAGAAAACTTACGAAATCCGTGTATAATGCACCACCACCCGGGCAACCATAACCCTACCCATATAATAATACATCATCACTTATAATATAACTATACTCAATAATATAAATATCAAACATAGTACCAATACTCAACATACCATAATAACTACCTACCTATAACTCATTAACACTACTATATATCACCCCAACCACCATCTCAACTATAAATAACACACCTATATATACATAACCACAGACGCCTTACACAACAATAAATAACACACAATAATAATAATAATCAATACATATTGTATACAATACCTACTAACTACAGCTTTACAATAAATAGCAAGTATTTTACGATTTTATTTCAATTTAAACACAATCCCACGCCCTATCCAACCCACAACTCAAATTAACAAATAATAAAAGTAAATCACAACTACCTACCATAATACCCATAAATATAATATAGTATATGAAATAACACGGATAGAAAATTCTATGGATATAGAATATCAAAACCAACTCTAGTTAACTACCTTAACCTATAACATCACTCACGTAAGTAATATATATAATAATATTATAATTCTATATAATAAAATAAATACCAAATACACTATAACTAACCCCCAATCTGATTTACCTAACACTACATATAACACTACATGATGAAGTACTTGGTCTCAACAACAAACAAACCGTAAATCTTGCATATATATCTTCCGTTTTATTTACCTAAGCAATATATAAACATACCTACCCTAAACTACTAACAAACATACTATATACCACATCCAAACAATATATATACTATAATAATCGACTCATAATACAAACTACCAAAGAATATTCAAAACTTTTAACACAAAAAACCTTCCCATCTAACTACAAAACCCAAATATCGAGATTTTTAAACACACTTTAAAAACACAACATATAGACTTCCTTACTTCAAACTTCTCTATATACAATCACTCTCTAAATATATCAGATCCACCCTTACTTTTATCAAAACTAATCAACAAACAAGTAGATTTAATTTTATAGGCATAGTCACAAAGCTGAGCTAACTCATGAAGCGCGCTGACAAATAACTGAACCTGTTTTAAGATCACGAGAACATATACACTGTCACAATTCGAAACATTTACCCGCTAATATCATAAAATATCCATTCTAGCACTCAAAACATCACAATCGCTGAACCACCGAATATACAGACACATGAATAAAGACTCGCCAAAAAAACACCAACACACCCCCACCACAGCATATCTCTCTTTAATTACAGAAAAAATTGCAAATTCAATATGTTCAGAAACATAATCTCACTAACGGCTTGAAAACCTGGTCTCCATAATAACCCACCCATTACTAAGAATTACATCAGTAATAGATAGATTGCGAACTTTCGCCATCTAGACTGCGACCCTATTATTATAATATATATATATATATATATGGAGGACATCTAGTAGCACTAAGATACATACTTGGAACTTCTATTTCCATGACTAATAACCTAAGTTAGGTAAAAAAAATTAACAATAAAGTTAATATGATTAATAGATTAAGAAAACTAACAACACTGAGCACAGATTTCATCATGCAGATAGATCAACAATACTATATAAAACTATACTATGAATTTAATTTAGATATAATATAGTTGTGAACATGGAAGCAATTAAAAAGAACAAATATAATAATAAGACCAACAAAAATATAAATAATATATTAATCAAAATAACAAAAATTAAAATGCATAAAACACTAAAAAATCAAAAATAAAAAACAAACAAACCAACGCGAGAAAAAATATATTAAATAATATATAATAATAACAAATTAAAAAAATACACACCTAAAAAAACTACAATAAAAAAACTTCTAAACTAAATCTAAAACCAAACCATATGGACATAAATCAAATCACAACATACTTATACAAAAATACTAAAGAATACAAAAAAAACCAACCAAAACAATAAAAAAATAAACAACCATAACAATCACAATATATATACAAACATACGAGCTAAGTCATACATATATAAAATACTAAAATACAATATCAATTACAGCTAATTACAATGTACAAATTAGCTATACTAATATCTATAAATACAAACCCTATCTTACCTTTAATTATCATACCAAACTTTTAAAAACAATAACTGCATCAGATAAAAAAACATACAACAATATTTAAAATAAAGATATAATAATAACGATAATATATATTATATATATAAATATAATATGATATATAATAATTATTAATAAAAATACAACTTAAACTATACTATAAATATATATTAATACAGATAAATTCCTTCATATATAATATATACAATTATATTTATCAATAATAATCACATAAAAACCCTCTATAATATATATAAATAACTAACTAATATATATTATAAATACCATACATTAATTACAGTATTAAAGATTATGCACAAACATATAAAAATTATAATATATGAAAAATAAAAAGGATAAACATTAGCTAATAATGATATATAGCAACCTCGGTATACTATCTACTATATATTATATAGATGATGACTGAGAACAAGACTATTAAGTAATATCAAAAAACCACCATGACTGTGCATACACACTGTATATAAACCACACAATAATAATAATATATAATAGTATAGTACATAAACAATATATATATATATAAACATATATACTAAACACCTATAATACGATATATACAAACATAATTAGTAACAAAAACATCAATATATATTCAATCAAAATAATATTATATATACTATAAATAATAAACAATATACAACCATAATATATAAACCTAAAACTAACACCAACCAGTACAATTAGGAATTACGTCGCTTTCAGAAGGTGAAAAATATTTCATCACTCACTACAAACAATCTAAGATGATTATACGGAAAAAACCTATATAATCATTTCATATATATAGTATATATATATATAAAAACATAGTAACTAAATTTGCTTCTAAAAAAATCAAGATTACCAAAAGTATCGCATATATAATAATAATAGCATTATTCAATCGTTATCATATAATAAACACTTATAATATATATTAAAATCAACATATAATCTACTAATACGAACTTCAAATAGAAATATAACCCCCTTGGACTGCAACATCTGAAAATCTTATTATTAATTATGAGAATATATTTCTCGTTTACAATATATATAACAAAACATTAGAATATATAACTACACACTCTACTCAGATCACAACTTACACCTACCATAATAAGTATAATAAAATTAAAAATACTACTATAATAAAAAAATAAAATGCACACTAGTCAATAATCAATAATGAACATAATATACACTTACTATACTAATAAAATAATAAATAATCAACAATCAACCTATTAAATAATGAAAACCATTAAACCTAACCTCTACTAATAAGTAACCTATACTAAAAAAAAGAAAAACAAGAAACATTAGACTACATAAAAATAATAATCAGCAAATAAAAAAAATAACATAACAAAATACATATAATTATAATATAATAATTAGATATATAAAAAGACACATTAAAATACAATAAGTTTCACAACATAAAAACAAAAAGCAAAATATATAACATAATAACAATAATAATACAGCGTCGTAATCATATTTGTCGCACCATCATTAAATAAAAACTATAATATAATAGGAGAAAATAGAAGAGTACTAGCAAGTTATATATACGTGAGTAAAACCAAAAATGAATTTATGTTTGTAATTCAATGTGATAATAAATAATACAATGAGCAAATATACATATAAACTAATATATATATATATATAAAAACTAATAAATAAATATCAATAAAATATTATCACTACACCCTAATTACTATAGACAAATCAAAATAAATCAGTAGAATTAATAATACCCACAAAAATATCAATAAAGTAACCTAATATTATACCCACCAATAAAATAATAATAGAATACCCAATAATACCAGAAAAATTGACCTCAATAAATTTAAATAACAGTATACATGAATATTATTTTCAATTTTATAACTCACACAACAATAACTGACTGTCGGAAAGTATACTATTTTACCGTAACAAAAAATATATATTAACTGCCAATTTTAAACATAAAAGCATATAATAAGTACTAGTAATAAAAACCACTTCAACCATAATAAAATACAAATAAAGTAATACAATATAAGAATAATACGACAACAAGCTACTACTAAAATAATATTAAATATCTCGAATAATAAAAAAAACTCATCCTATTAAAAATTTCCTGTATCAAAGTATATAATAATAAACAATACCTCTAATAACAAATCATTAATAAACTGATACACAAAACAATAAAGTAACACAATACTAATAGCTACAAACATAAATATATAACAATAATATATTAAAAATATATATAAACATATCTACATACAAAAACACAAACAACTACTAACTTTATGACACAAAATAAACAAGAAGACAATGGAATTGCAAACAAGGAAAGAAATATTACATACAATCAACTCAAAATAACATAATTATTTAAAATAAACTGTATATATTTAAAACATAATAATAAATTATATACTAAATAAAAATAAAAAAAAATAAATAAATATAAATCACAGATATAAAAAGCAAAAAAAAATAAATATAATCCCATATAAAGCTAAATAATATACTATATTATAAATATGATATACTATAATAAACATAAAATATACATAAAATAATACTAACACTAATACTAAATAAATAATCCTCTAATAACCCTCACCCACTAATAGTAAACTCTCATCACTCAATATTACCACCTATCCTATCCAAAAACATACGTAAAAACAAAATTAAATAAAAATACCATAATGATGATGTTTTATCCACACATAGTATAAATAATTAACCTAAAAACAAAAATCAAATATATATTATTAAATAAAAGTCCCAACTGATGTGAATAACTATTTTTAGGTACAGAGGAATTCCCAATTATCGGGCGTAACACCAAAAACAAATAAGTGAGACAGGCATATAGCGCCAAACCTCAACAATCACAAACAAAGCATATTGGATGGGAAATATATCCTGGAAGTAATGGAATAACACGACAGGCTGCAACACACCCATCCAAAACGGAACCCCTCCCTGAACCACAATTGCAACACGCAGACTCAATTCCGACGATTGTATGGGATCAACCCCACAACTGTCCCAGCGGACCATTATTCGCACCAACTCATCATCCAAGCATTAGTCAGCGCGAAAAAGTGTCAGCGCAGTCTCATCAACGATCGCAGAGAAGAGGTCATAACGCGTCACTCGAGACCTGGGGCCCAAATACCCCGACGGGCCGTTCAGCACTCGCTAAGCATCAGCCTAACCATTTGTGTTAATGCAGCGAACCGAAACTCCAAAAACTACGCCTACTGCAAAACAACCACTTTGGATGAACCTTCACTTAGCCTCAACCATCATAGTCAAACTACCTGCTTCATAGAGGGAGAGCCAATACACATTGTTAATATAGTCATTGTACAGCTAAAAGCATGCTCTTGCAGGTGCTTTCCAAATTCAACCTTTTCTATCCAATACCTATCACCAACGCATACTAATAAACACTAAGATATGGCTCCTGCAGATATTAAATTATTGACAAGCAAAGACCCCCCAAACTTAATTAAGCATATAATAATATAAACTATATAAATACTAATAAATAACTAAATAATCCATCTTTCTAGATAAACTCACTAAAATAATACATAAAAGATTTTGAAACAATCCTATAAAATAAATAAATAAACTATATATATACATAACTAATATATATATATCAATGATAAATAAAAGATAAAACTACAATTATAATATCTATAACTAATAATATATATAATAAGTTTTTCTAGGAACTGAATATTCAATAAAAAAAAATATTAAATACTAAACTAAATAAGAAATAATACCAACCATATATTTCTAAAATAAAACAAATAACAACTTATATAAAAACATCAAATAATATAAAAAAAAAAAATAACATAACTAATAATAACAAAATAAATCTATTAAATAAATAAACAATACACGAAATAAGTTAGTATATGAAAATATTATACATATCACTCAATGTAAAGACCATTCTCCTAAAAAAATTACAAAATATAAATACTAATGATAAAATAAAACAAAATAATTCATTTTACAAACAACAGAATTGCAATAACCCCATGTTTAAAGGGGTTCAGCTTTTTGATTAATATATATATAAAATCCATAGATAATTCAATATAAACCTACTTTAAGGTTGACACAATCATTTTTAAATAATGAATGTCATCCTATATACCATAATAATACCCATATAATAAACATACATTATATACTTAAATCGACTAATGTATAATGATAATAAAACAAAAATTATAATAAATATATAAAATCAATTCAATTATAATAATATATAAAATATAAATAAAACTATATAAATATATATAATATATAAATAATAAACAAATAATAAATATATTATATAGATAAAATTATATAATATATATAATAAAATTAAATAATATCATTATAAATATATCGTAAAATAAAATATATAAAATATATAATATAATAAAAAATATAATACTATAATTGTATATATAAATAACATAAATAACCTATATATAAAAATATCAATACATAATAAACATATATTCAGATGTGAAAAATACAGTATGTCAGAACAATTTTTTAATTAAAAAAAAAAAAACAAGAAGCGAGCAATATATTTTACTATCATGCTTTTATACGCATAAGCTTAACACTCCTCCAATGCACGTCGGATACAAAGAACTCGTCGAACACACTTAAAATATAGAAAAAGAAACTAAACCAATCCACAAATTATCACTAGCAAACATTCGCAAACAAAACACTCATAACCCACACCGGCTCCACGAAAAAGAGAAAGAACAGTGTTAAGTAAAGATGATAATCCATAGATCAAAAATTAGTAATATGGAGTAACGAAAAGAAATTTACTGCATACGAATACGTTCAATATAGCATAATAGGTAATGATGATACTTTACTGCATCATCATACCTCCCATAATAGGTTAAGATTGCACATAAAGCGATAAATTACTACACTACTCCTCCTCAAGCTCGCGTTATAGACATGATATCCACTGATATCATAGCCCATACAAAACAAATCAATATCATGTAGAAACACAAACCAAATCCCCAGCAAACTACGATTTGAACAACAGACACCACAATCGGACACTATATTTAGCAACACTTGTTTTTTAACCCTTCCTGAATTTCTTTGCACTCACAACCGCGATACACACCAAAAAAAATCAGCTAACCCTCTCAATATATATCAGTGGCCAAAAATATTAAACCCAGGTTTTATTTCATACCTCACGATTATCAATCCCTAATTTTTAATAGACCTTACAATATTTCGAATATATTTACGTCCAGTATCACATCTTTAATTACTGCAATACTTCCCACCTTCATATTATTAAAAAAAAAAAAACTTAATAAAAACTGTTCTATCTCCCACAATGCGAACACTTATAAAGAGGATCCTAAAAAACAATCAACGAATATTTCCCTACACCGGTGCCGCATCAATCCAAATAACCCTCTCTTTCTCATAATTCAACGATTAATTCTAAATTAGGAACCTATTTCTAATAGACTCTCTCAACCCTTAAATCCTAAAATAACCAAATCTTCTCTTGATATACACACTCACACTCTTCTGAAATAACCATCTTTTGCTGTGATTCAATTAAATTCTAATAACACCTACTCTTTCTTGATTCAATTAAAACACAAAAAAGATATTCACTGGATGTTTATAGAATCATACACGTATCTAATAGATAAAGACGAACGAATTGTGTTACACACTCATTTCTAGCACTCATGTGCATCGGCATGGAAAAAACTTTGTTCTGAACCACGCAAACTACAATATGGCGAAATTACCTAAACCACTTATCATCGTTAGAAATCATTGACATCAACTACGCATGCGCATTGAAATGATCAATATATACTTAATAAAACTATACAAGATATATAGACTACATAGCCTCTAGAGTAGTTCGTTCTGCAA
Source organism: Trachelipus rathkii (assembly GCA_015478945.1). Classification (NCBI taxonomy): domain Eukaryota; kingdom Metazoa; phylum Arthropoda; class Malacostraca; order Isopoda; family Trachelipodidae; genus Trachelipus; species Trachelipus rathkii. The sequence goes on along the minus strand of JABUQX010085112.1, from coordinate 18,759 downwards.
TTAAATTTCTTGTCCTCTCTGGAAAAATAGACAACAAAGTTCTTTCAATTGAATTATCCCTGCACCAAAACATTACTTGAAATTATCGACTCACGATACACTCCAACTGAAACGATTTTCCGCTAACGTCTCTTAGTAATCCTTAGATATAATTTCAAGCAGTGAAGGCATGAAATGGGGACAATATCATGTTGATAAGTGATACGTCTTCACAAAGAACATCACCTACATACCATATTTTATAATCATGCAATCCCTTAAGAAGATTATCCCATATTTACTACCCCCCCACTCATACAACTAAAACATTTATGGCTCAAATTAACCATTTGCCTTTGGCAATGACTCTTTATCCAGAACCAGTCTGAGAACAAGTTTCAGATTATAAATATTATAATAATACTAAGTCTTCAAGAGTTTTACGTGACAGAGCATCCTGAAATTGTAAATACAATAAGAGTTCTTAAAGCTATCGATTCACTAGTCGTAGCCAAATATAGAATCGCATGAAAGTGACTATCCGATGCACCTTTATCACTAGCCTACGCCTCAATGGATGATGAAACAATAAAAAATCACAATAGTTTACCCTCAACATAAGAACGCAAATATCAAAGCATATATTATCTTCGGTCCTGTAAATGCGCTTGACATTAACAAATATCACTATTTCGTCCGCATCTGTGAAAAAATTACCCTGCGAGTGATTACGGAACAGGGAAACGGGTAACTATCTCACATCTCCTAGATTAATTTTCTTATGAAAATTTGCAAATCGTAAACCCAATAGTGAGTGCCCTTAGAAAAATCCATAAATGGTTATCATGACATGGTCTTCCCATCCTCTATTCCTGAAAAACATGCACTGAATAGTCAATTTAACAACACAACCCAATGGAGAAGGCCAATTAGCCACTGTTATAAAAAAATACTTTCAAGCCAATGATATATTCGAATACAAGTGCTGAAAGTACTCTTCACCCTCACCAAATGTACCACGTAGAACTTAGCTCCTCCAGAAAAGCACCATACGCACAGGAGAGCTTGTTGAGGAAATCAACAACACTTAGTAACTATCAGACTCTATTAGAAAAACTAAAGCCCCTCATCAATTTTCCTAAGAAAAAATTATAGCAGCTCATATACCAGGTTACTCCTGAACTACATGAGTCAAGGTATTATGTATACAGGCTCTACTCCCCCTGACAATAACGTGCATCCTTTTCGCTCGCTTCCCAATATTCCATACTTACGATATTTTACTACCTGTACTGTTACTTTCTACACTCACAAATCCCATACATAAATAATCAATTTGCGTGTTTTCAGCTTTCATTCTCTGATGACGATCGTTTTCCCCAACTCGTTTTCTCTCTCGCTCCACCTCCTTTCAGTCTAACATGTTGGATTCATTTAACATTCCCATGTCTTTCAATGCTGCGTTAACAAGAACTTAAATTGTTGCTAATTTAGAGTTAATGCCGGAAGTGCCTTCTGAAGTTTTCTTGGCACCGCCGTGTTCATCCTTTTGCTTTACAAAATATAATGTTCAGTACTTCTGTTATGAATCCAAAAATCATTTTGACTACATCCTATTTATTTCCATATCTCTCGTCTAAAAAGTAACTTCCACACAATAAAACGTTCTTGTGTCAGATTAAAAACATATGACATCTACTATCCTATATTTGATTAGACCTCCTTCCGTCTACCCCTATACAAACACCAATTCTACATACGAATGTTTAATCATGTCACTGGCCACGTCAAAGATCGCATGCTCTAGTCAATTGAAAAGTGAATTCAGTTTCGATTTTGTCTTTTGCTCTTTTTAATTTTGAAGTTCATGTAAATTACCTCAAAAGCTTCCCACTTCATCAATCACTTCTAATTTTATCCTTTCTTCACCTACAAGTCTTTTCTTGATATCTTATAATAATTTCATAAGACAATTACTACTATACAAAGTGAAAATCAAATCCATGGCAATCGGGATGTCTTCACTTTCTCGCTAAAAACTATATCATTCCCGTCAGGACATAATGGGATTAATAATTTATCATGTTTTTAAAGCTGAACTTGAACAAGCACACATATTCTAGCAATTTCTAAGCGTTTTACACCCTATTCAAACACAGTAAAAAATCCATCATGTTGGGAAACCCGCAATCAGAAAATTATCCCACAATGGAACTCTAATCACACTCACTTCGCAACGACCTATATTTTAAGACAATCTTTTACGGTTCTGCCATTCTTTTTTGTGGCGATCTGTTCTCTCCTAGAGAAATAAAAAAAAGATCACCAGTCGCCCTGTGTTTAATCCGTCAGCTTTCGAAGGAGTCATCGAAGTTGAAAATTCACATGGCTGACCAAATAAGACATTAATCAGTTGCTTGCATTTCTTAGTATACAATAAATATACTAAACACCACTTGTAAATCATTTAATAATTTAACTTAAATAAGACTCAGAATCAATAGAAAAAATTACCGAGAACTAAATTCTTATTATCTTAAAATCAATCAAAAAATACTAATATTCCAAATAATATCATAAACATATAATAATATTATAACAATATATATAAAAATTACATCCCTAAACAATATCACTACATAATTTCCTGTAAACATACAAATTATATCATTATACACTACAAAACAAAGTAACAACGGATATATCACAACTACCACAAAAACATGTTACTGTTTCAGTTATTAAATATAATAGACTAGCAACACACCACAGCGACAAAACCTGATAATAATATATATAACAATACACCCAAATATTATAATAAACAAACAATAAACATAATATAAATAAAAATTATAACTATATCCACCCTACACATAAATAATATATATATAATATATATATAATATATAATATATATATGTATATATATAACTATATATAATATCTGTAGGAACCACCACGTAAAACTGGAAGATTAAACGTATTGAGATACCACCAGGATCAGTCTAAATAAGAACATAACTCCATAAACTACTACTCAATTATAAATATATAAGTCACATATATACCTACAAACTAATACACATACCCTAAAATATAAATACCAAAATATAGTATACTTGTATACTATATATTATATAATAATAATACTATTTAACACAATTAATAAAAAAAAAAAAATATGTATATAATAAGACATTTATCAAGAAAAATTTTAAGTCGATGACTAAACGATTGTGTTTAAACGTAAACAAAAAAACAGAAGCAGTTTATTTTTTCGTCTGTTGTGTTGTTGTCATATTGCTCATCTTTAAAAATATTACTATCTTTACTTTTTGCCGTCAAGTAGGTAATCGCAAGTGCAATTTTAAATAATGTTGTCAAACTTCATGTTGTCGTATGTTTCATTCTTATGAAAGACATGACCTACTGTGTACTTGATGACATTATATTGTCATTTGTGTAACAAATCTCTGCTCTTTGCAGTTCTCATGATTTGGAACGAAGTAACAGATCATGTCTGAAGTTATTTTTGCTGAATGTCTCATCATAATTTTAAAAAATATAAATACATTTCATGGTAGAAAAATCAATATTTTCATCAGCTTCATGAATTATTTTCAACTGACTTAGATCATAGAGTGCATACTTAAGGCGCTGACACACCTGCATCATCACAAGATCTAAAGTATAATCCATTTCTTCATGAGATCCACGTATTATAGCACATTAAGAAGATAATAATTTTGTTAAAATTCAAAATTTACTGAGAAGTAAAGCATAATTGCTAGGATTCACAGCATTGGACTTTTAGAAGATAATGTTTTGCGATCATGCTTTGTGATCACCATGTTTTTCGATCGTCAAAATCTAGTTTCTATCATTTTTTATGATAGAAAATTTTGTAATTTCATCTTGCCCTTCTCTCTCTCTACTTTCTCTCTCTCCATCTCTCTCCTCTGCTTCTGCATCTCTTCTCTCCCTCTCCCTCTCATCTCTCTTCTCTCCTCTCTCTATATATTATATATAATATATAAATATATTATAATATATATATAAATATATATTATATATATTATAATATATATATATATATATTATATATATATAATATAATAAGTATATATATATATATATTTCTATATATAATTTAAAACAACTTAAGAACTAAACAGGGAAATCAAAATATTAAAAATTAAACAGTAGTTTACGTTTCGAGACTAGAGTACAATGTCTCTTCTTCAGAACTTAAAATGGAAATTAAAATAATTTTAACTAAATAAATAAAATATGAAATATAAAAAATGAAATCAAAATGACAGATGACAACAAAAAATTACCTCACAATAAATTATTTGATGATAAATATTTAACTTTTTCAGATATTTAATTTCTTGTTATTAGATCAAAATTAGAGAATCCTTCGGAAATATTAAAATTTTAATATTTCCGAAGGATTCTTTAATTTTGATCTAATAACAAGAAATTCTGTCTGTTGACCTCACCATTCACATAAAACAAAGTTTCATCGCTGAACAGCACAAAGTCTTCAGTGAAACGACCGTTTTCATTCAATTTATTGGAAAGTCATTCATACATCTCAAGCCGTCTATTGGGTCATCCTCTGTTAAGTGGCAAAATTTGTAACTTGGACGGATAAAATTTTTGCTCTTTTTAAGAACCGACTGATAGTTGTTTTAGGAACACCCAGCTCAGTGGATGTCCTCCGAAGTGATTTTTTTGGTTTAATATACATTTTAGCCATGACATCTTTTTGTTTCTGCTGAGACACGTGGTCGTCAGGAAAGGGGTTTGTCCATGATGAAGGCCCGTTTCTTTGAACTTTCTAACCACCTTTGCGACCGTGGAAAAGAAAAGTAGAGTTCTCCGTGGGTGACGTATATTAAATTCATCAGCTATCTTTCGATATGACCATCCTTCACGACCACTAAGAAGTACCACTTCAATTCTTTCCTCTTTCGACAAAGCCATATTTAATATGGAGAAAAAATAATTATTGTTATTGACATTTCCAATGTGTCCAGACTTTAGAGATGCCTTGCACAATCATTATTAATGAAAAAAATTCACCAGTCAAGTAAAATGACTGTCATTTTCCTTAAACACAGCCTTAAGTCTGTTTGGGCCATTCGTCTATTGAAGCACGCACGACTTTCATCAGAAGTTATTCATCGCACTCGTTAGATCACGTTTTAAAGAACCAATATTTATGTGTCATCTTGAGCAGAAAATACGCTCTAAAACTACCCATAATTTGTAATCCAAAGGACAAAGATCGATACTGACAATTGTCATTCGTCAAAGAAACGGAACATTTTCCCTGAGACAAGTTTGAGTAGCAGACCTGGTTTTATGTGTAGGTGCTGAATTCATCCAGAACAGTTTGGTGGTCCATTGCTGCTTAGGTTTTAACATTTTTTTTCACAAAAATGAATGTCTTTGATAACATCGTAATTCAGTCCCCACGAAACCAATACAGAAGCCGGATGATGTTCTTTTTGTACACGTAGTAACGAGTTCTACAGTATCTTTAGAAGCGTAGCATACATCCTGTTTCGTTTTTGAGATATTCATCCGAGGTAAAGATTTTTTCGTATGTAAAGAAAATTTATCGGTGACCAGCATGCGCGTACTCGTGTATATATATAGGTATATATATATATATATACACACATATATATATATATATATATATATATATATATATATATATATATATTATATATACTATATATATATATATTATATATATAATTATATATATATAATATATATATATATTATATACTATATATATATATATATATATAATATATTATATATAATATATACATATTACTATATATATAATAATATAATACTAATAATATATATATATAATATAAATGTCCTCAAAAGTAAGTTGTCTGATTGTCGTATATTTAATTATGTATTATTGACTTACCCTGAAATACACAGTATCTCCTTCGAAGTGTGACTCTTGAAGGTTAACAAAGCGGTTTCCAACGTTTCTTCCACTCTTCACATAGTTTGAAAGTCATTTTCCGATAGTGAATTTAGTTCACGTGTTTCAGAATTTTTTATGTTTTCCATCGTTCCAAAGTGATGACCCTTCAACTTCATTTTTCAACTTAGGGAAGAGTAGAAATCGCATTGGAGCTACACCTGAGCTGTTATGTGGATGTGGAGGAAAATGGATAGTTCAGCAGCTCTCATTATAAATGGAGAGCAAAGTGTGAGATGGCGCGTTATCGTGGGGTGCAGCACTCAAATGTTTGCAATGTTTGTCACTGATTCGCTGAAACTCGTTTTCCAAAGTCGTTTTCAAGACAATTTTGGCAAAAGAAGTTGATTAACTGTCCCTGTCTTGAAGGTACAAATTCCTTGAGCACAACCACATAGGGCTATCGAAAAAAAAAAAATCTAATTAATCCCAGTGTTGTCACCCCTTTGACTGCTAATATGGTGTTTTCTTCGGGCGAGGAGAATTTGTGTGCCATTCAACGCACTTTGCCGGTTTGTTTCAGGATCTTACTCTCAAAAAAAAACCCATGACGTTCACCGCCGTTTAATAAACTTCATATTCCAAATTGTGCTTATTTCGAGTCTTCAAGATATCTTGACAAAATTTTGACCCTGTTCGCTGTTCGTTTTCTGCTTCACAGACAAGTTTTCGGCACTAGTTTTGAACAAAATTTTTGGGGGCATGTGCAATCGTTCTTAAAAACTCTATGAAGCTGCAGACTTTTGTCCAGAACCAGGTTGTCTGCTGCCAATCACTCTGACACAGAACAGCGGTCTCTCTCCATCAAAGCCCCTGCTAACTTAATCTCATTTTCATCGTTTGGTGACGAGATTGGTCTTCCACAACAAGATCATCTTCCAAACTTCTCGGCCGCTCTTTGAAAACTTTTGTGCTACTTAAAAAACCATTATAGTCCCCGATAGAGTGGCCGATCCTACTAGGCTTCGTTTAAAGAAGCAAAGTCTCAGTGGCAGACTTGTTATGTTTCACACAGAAATTTGATAGCGTACCGCTGTTCAATAGTATTTACCTGCATCACAAAAAACGTAACGAGGATAGATAGAAAACAAGCCCATACACAAAGAAGATGTAGTGCAAAAACGTAACGAGATAGAAACACACGCCCATACATGAAAACAGATTTATGCAAAACTGACTTTATAATTACTGTGAAAACTTGTATAGATATGTAGGCCTAAGTAACTAAGCTTACCCACTCGTGATACGTCACGGGAGATCTACATTTTACTCGCATTCATGGGATATTCAGTAAACTACTTTTGGGACGGTAATATATGATATATATATATATATATATATTATTATATATAATATATATATATAAGTATATATAATAATAATAATATATATATATATATATATAGTTATAATATATATATATATATATATAATATAATATATATATAAGGTTGTGAAAAAAACGGTTTTTAAATCGGAAGGATAGAGGCCAAACGATAAGAACATTTATTGTTAAATAAACCTTATGTTGTATGACGCTTCGTTCAAAAGTTACAGACGATTAAATTTACACTGTTATGTTGTGTGACGCGTCGCATGTATTGTAGGTTACCGACGATTTAGTTACTCAATTTTAATGTTTATGTGTTTGTTCGTAAGTACCATGTGTGTACGCTTAACGTTCTTCGGAAACAAGTGGCAATACCCTTTACCTTTGCCCAATTTCACGTTGTGATTCCAGTACGGTGTAGGCAATCGAATATTACGAATTCCACTACAGCTCTTCCCGAGTTAACCTACATATAAATTTTACCCGTGCGGCTAAAACGGAAATGAACGAAGAGGCGCACTCTCATACCGGAACGGTTTTCCACACAGAAATCACCCCCACCACACCAATGTTTGCTCGCCTTCATCAGCCGAACCCTGTCAATAATGGGACCCTTTCGTCCCCGGTGCATAGTGGAGATCGAAGTAAATACGAGACTTCCTGCCCGTTGAAGAAGAGGTGCTTGAGAAGGTCGCCCAACCGCACTCGTATTTGACTAGCCACACCGCGCCATTGCCCCATGCCGATTGGTTTCAAAATCCATTACGTACTGTCGCCTTCAGGTCTTGCAAGAGAGCAAAGACCTCCATGAATACTCACACCTGCAGAAATACAAGGACTTGGCACCTCAACGACTTCGCACCCTATTGCGAATTTTGCCTGGTGGGGTTTCTTGCAACGGAGCGATCGATAATCCTGCCTTCCTGCACATGTCTTGTTTACCCCGATGAGGCTTGCTTCACACGTGATGGCTACTTCAACATTCAGAAATAGTGCCACATGATTGACGAGGACAAATCCGCACGCAAATGTTCATCCCAGAGTTTCACCCAGGCTGAAATTTACCGGTTTAAACATCTGGGGTGGAATTCTCGGGGATTATCTGCTGGGACCTTTCATCATTCCACACCGTTTGGATTGACCGGTCGCTACGCAACTACTCCAGAACACCTCTTCCGCAAGTCACATGGGACGACATACCCCTTTTTGAAACCCACAGAGGACAGTATCTGATCCAACATTTCATGGCGCTCCAGCGCACCAGCCACCAAGTACGAGCCAATCTGAACGGAGTCTTACCTTGACAAATGGATTAGGAAGAGGGACCGTTGCGGGAGTGCAAGATCGCCGACCTCACCCCCTAGATTTTTTTTTCTTGGGCATGTTGAAGAGTGTTGTGTACATTACCCCAGTCAACACAAGAGAACTGATTCAGCGAATATCACTGCGTTTGATCAAACAAATCAGACACAGTGAGGGCATATTCCGTAGAGTCCGACAGCAATGCACGGCGATTGTAACGAATGTATGCAGGTACAGGCAGACACTTGAACACCTCCATGTAACTTTCCCCAATAAGAATTATTTTCAAACAAGGCTGACCCATGTGCTTACAACCTCGCGTCGTTCAAACACATACGTTGTTTAACAAAAAATATCCTTATTGTACCTCTATCAACCCTCGGAGTACAAGATGTATACATACATACACACAAAAATACATAAATACCCCAAAATCTCCGTTTACGGAAGAAAATGCGTCAAAAACAACACACGTCGTTTACCTTACATCATCCCGTAACTTGTTGAAACGAAGCGTACGTACAACTATGCTTTTTTTAACAATTAAATTTCTAGTAGTTTCTTAATGTCAAAATTTGACTGTTTTGCGGATGCGGATCTTTAAAGATGTGCGGATACGGATCTTTAAAAGTAGGCGACTATGCGGATGCGTGAAAGAATGCGGATTTTACAACTTGATCTTCAGTAGGGAATATTATGTATATATATATATATATTATATATATAATTATATATATATATATTATATTATATATTATATATATATATTATATATATAATATTTATTATATATATATAATATATATAATATATATAAAATCTTCTCTCTTCAATCTACCTCATTTTGCCCAAACTGGTATAAGTGCCACCCCAACATCGCATCCCGGAAAAAAAGCAGTAGAAAGAATATGACAAAAGTCGATCGAAAAAGAAAGCTCAGCCTTTTAGTGAGAACTCGTTATATATATATATATTAGTAAGAACTCGTCGCAGTCAGAAAATCCAACCCTAAGCTTTCACGGGACCGCGACGGACCCTCACTATGGAAATCGTCAAGTGTAGAATGTGGGGTTCATCCTGTGGCCCAGGTGGGCCACAACTATACCCCCTCCACAAACTAGCCATTCAACTCCTAAAAATTAAGCACCTTACTCGCCTCTGCCCAAACTCCACATTTCTCCCTTCAGACAGTTCGTTTTACTGATCAATCCCCAACTTTTTCTTCGGTCTCCCAGCCGGTCGCCCAACACCACTAAGCCACTGTACATTCCGCTTAAACCAACCCCGACCATCTTCCAGTTCCTTTCCACATGGACCAAACCTTCTCAACATACTTTCATTTATTTTCTCATTACCCCTTTCTTCACACCACAACCACTCTCTTTTACGTTCATTCCTCATTTATCAATTCTCTTCTCACACCTAGCCCGCCCCCGTAAGATATTCCATCTAACACCATTAAATTAGATCATACTTCTATTTCCAGACCATAGTCTCACACAATACAATAACACAGGTAACAAACATACCCTCATTGTAAGACCTAGAAATCACTCAAGACTTATCACTTTTACATTCAACAACATTTAATTACACCACCACCCTTTCCTGCCATTCACAACTTTTCCTACAAACACTCTGCATCATCCGTCCCTTCTCATCCAGCATATACCCTAAAATTTAAACTCAGACACTATCCAGGCTACTCAACCATCAACATAGCTTCAGCACTGAACCTTTCCTCCCCATCACAAGCCATACCTTACTCTTATCTTAGGTTACTTTTCGAAGCCCTCCTTTTACACACATTTGCCAAATCTCTCTCTTACCCAATTTTTTCTCAAAACTCTCTTTCAATTATTCACCCACACAGAACCAAATCGTCCCGCATATAATAGTAGGGCACCCCCTTACTGATCTCCCTATTCCCATCCAATTCTAACCCCCCTTCCTACCACCCCCAAATCTCAATTACTTCATAACCCCATCCTATACAAATTAAAAATAACCAAGGAGACAGAACACAACCCTGTCTCACTCCGCTTGATTAATTATTAAACTAACACTTTGAACACCATTATTCTTACACACCGCCTCACACGTCATTAAGACTTTTGATCCATTCAGAAGCCTACCACCCAACACCATATATCACTACTAAACACCTTCCATTAGAGCTTCCCTATTTAACCCTATCATACTACGCTTGTTTGCAAAATCCATAAAACCTTAAAATACAATTTTCTCTTCCTCTCTTTTTCAATCATTTTTTTTCAATTAAAATTGAATCCAATATCCTCTTACACTCACCTAAAACCGCCCTTTTCTTCCCACATCATCCTGCAGTGTTCACTCAGCGCACTCTTTCAACCAAAACCAATATATATCTTCCCCAACACTCAATAATCTTATTCCCCTATAATTTCTACAGTTTCCCTTGTCTCCCTACCCTTATAAAAGTGGGTACTAATACGCTCCTTCCCCCAACCCTGGGAACTATACCTTTCCATAAACATCTTATAAACAACCAAAAATCCAATAAAAAAGATGCAACCCCATTAATTATATTTCATCGAATTCATATAACACTGCATAGTTATCCATTTCTTCAACTTCTCACTCTACCCCATTACCTCTTCTTGGGCTAATAACCTCATCCCCCAAAATACCTCTATTTCCTTCTTGCACCATCAAATCCATCATAATAATATATAAATATTAATATAGTAATATAATATATAATAAATTATAATAATATATTATATATATTCAATATATATTATATAATATATATATAAATAAATAAATATACTAAAAATAAAAAAAAATATAACTAATAAATAATATTATTATTATTTAATACATATATTATTATATATTATTATTTATTATTTTATTATTTATTTTATTATTATATATTTATTTATTATTTAATGATTCTTGTTGATTGCTATTGATTATTACTAGATATATTATTCTGATTAATATACTGTAATTATTTAATTGATTATATAATTAATTGTCGTTTAATAAAAATGACATATACATAATAAAATATAATGATTAAAATAGATTACAACTTCAGAAAGGTTAGGTTAATTAGTTAAAGTTAATAAAAATATTATATAAATAAGTGATTTATAGCAACAGTAATGTACCATTCATCATTGCATAATTGTCATTTAAATATGATCATCTTACCAGATTGTTACCAATTTAAGCTATGGTTTTTGATTTTTTATTTTTTTAGGTGAAGTAAAGATGTTTTAGACTAGTGTAGTTCATCTTATGAAAAAGTTTATAAAATTTTCACTTGGAAGTATTTACCTTCGAATGTATTCTGAAAGGAGATAACAGACATGAGCCTAATTTCTTTAGATATGCAATTAAATATATATTGATTATTCGATATTTCTTCATATTTAATTCGATTATCTCGGAATTAATCGATAAAGTCAATTATTATAGTAAATATCGATTCGATCTTATAAATTAATGGTTCGATGTCATTTATCTAATCATCTATTAATCTAATTTAATTTGTTTAATGTCATAGCTGATCTAATCGATTAATATCGATTCTTTAATTAATAGTAGACTAGTAATTAATCGATTAATCGATATTTCGATTCTTAAATATAAACAATAAAAGCTAAAATAGGTTAAAAATGCATGACAATCTAAATGCTGGTATAATGTTTATTAAATACATACGTTTTAAACTTGGGTTGGCTTAAGAATATTAGATGCTATAATATGGTCAGTGATATAATGTGATTACCGATATAATATTTAAGTTATCGGAGGTTATTACCCATATAATATGAGATCACAGTATATATAATTCTATGAACATCGCCTGATAACGTATAAAATGGTAATTTTTATGGTACTAATTAATAAAAAACCAATTTAAATACCAGGGTTTCTTTAATAATATAATAGTTTTGATATCACTATCTCTCTATTATCCACTGATCTCTCCCCCTCCCTCAAAGTTTAGATCTAACGTAAAAGATAGCTGTCTACTAACAAAATAATAAATATATATATAATAATTATATATATATATATTAATATAAATGAGATAATAAATAAAAACAACATAACAAACAATAATATAAAAAAACGAATTAGAAAAATAGAAACTATTTAAAATTAAAATTATAAAATATATATATATATATATTATGTATAAATATTAAGATATATATATAATATTAATAATAGATTAAGATATTAATATTTACAAATTCATATTGGATAAAAAGATTAATTTTATTATTCTGGAGGTATCTAGGGATTCATAGCACCCTTTCATACATCTATTTTAAATAAGTTAATCACTAGTATTCAATAGCAGTGTAATTATCGAAATAGAGGGACTTGAAAGGCTGACCTGAAAGATGCACTTATTTTAGTGGGAGGCGGAATTGATCCAGGGTTGAGCCTCCTGATCATTGTCTGATAGGGGCGATTCAGCTTAGTTGTCGTAATGCGTTCGAGTTCATGTGAGAGCGAGAGCATGAAATTTACTCTTTATTTATTGTAAATTTTGTCGCACAGTTGTTGTGCTCATGTCGGCGGTTGTTTGTCTTTGGCTTGTTGATGTTGTAGCCCATGAGGATGTGCACGCCAGCGGAAGACCACTTAATGCCACAGTAAGGTATGTTCAAGCATATATTTATCTATTAGAAATTTTAATAATTAAGTTATAAACACAAAATTATATATATATACTCACAATATATATATATTAAATGACAGTGATATCGAAGCAGTAAATGATTACATTGAAATTAAACTATGTATGCTATAAAGATGCCTAATCCATTTTGAGAATATATATTATATATATATATATATATATATTTATATATATAATATAAATTATATATATATATAAATATAATATATAAATTATAATAATATATATAATATATATATAAATAATATATATATATATAGAGAGTTATGGAATAGGTAAGCCTAAGTGAGTATAAGCCCTCTCATTAGCTACAACTGTCTATAACTGGTTCTCAGAACGCTTTTGTCGATGGTTAAGAGTTCTTGACGTTACCTATGCCAGTGCCTATTAAATATATAATATAATAAGTATTCTACTTATCTATATATATAGTAGTACTTACATATTATATATTATATATATTAATATATATATATTAATATAATAAATAAATAAATATATATATATATATATATAATTATATATATTAATATAAATCATATTAATAATTAATATATATATATATATAATATATTAAATATATATATATATATATTATATATATATATATTATATTAATTATTATAATATATATATAATTTATATATATATAATATATATAATAATAATAATATATATATATATATAATATTATATTAATATATTATATTAATATATATACATTATATACCAAATAAAAAGAGTTAGATTGGTAAATATATAATAATGTTCGTATCAATATAAAGACATTGTTATTCCACAAAAATTTCAATGAATTATTTCTAGGAGGTTTCCTGTACAGGGGTGTGAGTCATTTCATCATTTTAAGCTTTGTTAGCTTTTTGATATTCTAGATTGAGGAGCAGTCGTCACTATAACTAAGCTCCTCATGTGCAATTTTCAGTTTATTTTCTTCATTCTATTCTTCATAACAGAAATCTGTGGTTCTTTTGGTACCAGATTTTAACCATATGTATTATTATTAATATAAAAATATATATATATACAATATATTATATAATTATATTATATATAATAGGTATAATATATATATATAAATATATATAATATAACTAAATATAATTAATATATATTAATATTCATTGACCCTCTTCCTTCATTGTTCATCTATGTAACAAAGAAATCCTTCACTCAACCCGTATCCGATTTCCCGAGCTTGTATATTGACCACGCTATCCCTTCCCCCCCTCTACCCAGAATCCATTCTATGAAAATTTCACTTATTTTCGGCTTAAAAATTTATCTTTTAGGTGCCCTTATAAATTCCCAAAAAGAGACATCTCTTCAAAAAAATGAAAATCGAGGCAATATATTAAGGGCTTATAATAATCTTATTCCATAATACCTATATATAAATATATATATATATATATATATATATATAGATAAATACATGATATTTAATAAAGTAATAGATTACATAACTTAGACGTAAGTCAAAAAGACATTGTACTTGTATATATAAATATATATATAAAACCTCTTTTTCACTTATACTCTACACTACGTTCCGCCTAATGAATATGGTAATAAAAAATTTTATCTTATCCCATCGCGGAAAAATTATATAAAAGCCTTATATATTCTACTATTTATCTATACAATATTAATTAACTCATTATGTATTTCTATTTAGACCAAATAAATAACTTATAATTATTATTTTTCACATTTTTATTATGATTAATAATATTACACATCATAACTAGTATAAGTATGTTATATATTAGTATATTAATTATTCATAAGAATAAAATTATTATATTACTATTAAATTAATATAAAAGCATACCATCCAGATATATCAGTACGCTCCCTAATATTACTTACTATTATATTACGGATATAATAGTATCAAATTTATGATAATATATTTATATTAATTTCTCTTTCATTATATATATTAAATATATGTATTATTATAATATTAATGATATAATATAAAATTTTATTTACATTTTACAGTATATATATGTATAGTGAGTAGTATACATTCATTATTTCAATAGACGTATACCCATATGTATATTATATATATTATTAATATAATATATCATTAATATTATATATATATATATATATAAAATATCAAATATATAAAGTATACGAGTAAATTTTAATGACGTCAGGTAAACAATATGAAGCTATATTTACTATTATTGTTTTAGAATTTGGAAGGCACGTTTATATTGTATTAAATAACTCCTATAACTACAATATACAGTAAGCTGAGGGATATATTATATATATATATAATATATAATATAATATATATATTATATAATATATATATAATATATATATATAATAAAGATTTAAATTTCTATATATGTAATAACAAGATTAGATAGATTATATATATTTATACACGTATATATTGTCATCATCATTAAACATTTATCATATATTATAATTACTTTTAAATATATATTTATATTTTCTAATATAGCTATATTATATTTATTATTCTATTATATATTATTATATATAGTATTTATATATTTATATATATATAATATTATATAAATTAAATAAACTATATATATTATATATATATACACGTGAGTATTAATATATATATTTATCATATTAATATATTTATATAGCTGTAAATTATTATATTATAAGGTATATATATATATATATATATTATTTTCATATTAATAAACAATATATATTATTAATCATATATTAATACACTAATAAATGGTAATTAAGCTTGGGTATTATTATTAGTATAATAAATATTATTATAAAAAATAATTTTATTTATTGTACTAACCTGACTAGTCTTATGAATTACTATAGTATGTTATAATATATTACTATTAGTATTAAATTTTATTATAATATCATATATATATTTAAAGTAAATATATAATATAATATATATATATTATAAATATAGTAAATATATATTAAATTATATATATATTATATTATGTATATATACTATTATATATATATATATATATATTTATATATATAGACTATATATATAATTATATATATTATATATATTAATATAATATATATATATATATATATAATATAGATATATATATATATATATTTATATAATACTATATATATATATATATTATATATATATAATATATAATATATATATATATATATATATATTTAATGGCAAATATGTATTTTTCAATTTATTATATCAGTGCTAATAATTATTCTACATTTTTTATCCATCAAGTATGATAATCTCAAATAACTATACAATTAGCTACAGAGGATCAAAGAGATATTATCTCAGACTTCTGGAATGCTAGTGCAGAGTTCTATTAGTGCACTGGAATAATTAAAAAAATAAAAAGTATCAAAAAAAAAAATATATATAAAAAAAAAAAAAAAAATTATAGTCAATATTTGTGCAGTTATTAAACTACTGAATATCTACATGCCCCGATACACGAGACGAATACATTTTGGGAATCCTTGTAAAATTTTAGTGTTAGGAAAATGTAAAAAAAATAACTATAATACCAATGAAATAAAAACTTTCACATGAATAGCATAAGTATATTATATTTTTATTTTATAGGTGATTTCATTTGAATAATAATTAATAATTAAGTATATATTTACTATTATAAATTAATAATATTTATCAATATTATTAATATATATATTATATATATAATTACTATATATTATCTATAACACTATAATTATTAATTATATCCAAAATAAAGTAATATTTCATAGATTATTATTATAATTCATCTTAATAAGTTATATTAGTCAAAATCTTTGATATATAAAAAAAAAATATCATATAGATATTCAATAAAGCTAGTAACACTTGAGCTTGGAAAATAAAAAATATATTCGATGCGACGCGAAAGCGCACCACAGGCGAGGACGGAAGACGATGTCCTGATTATCTCCACTGTATAGGGGACGGTGCACGTGCGTAGGAGTATCCACACGCGTAGCCAACCGCCCAAATACCAAAAGAGTAGTCTTGCCTGAATTAGTTCTCGGAGGACAATTCTCCCGGAGGGGGGGAATTAGTTATACTACTACCCGCGTAGTATCCCCTGGAAGGCGAGATGATTCACCCTACTCCTGCCATCTGTGCGGTATAACCTTGGGGTATTTTCCTTTAGTGTAAAAAAAAAAAATAGCAAAAATTATATATTTGTAGTTTTTATGAATGATATTTTTATTATATTACATATTCCCGCACTTAATAATTGGTACCAGACATTAGTTCCAGCAATGTATTACCTTTTCCCTGTGAGAGCATTTGTTAGTTTTGATGATATGAGATAATAGTATAAGAAATTTTTTGCGTTAATGAAATAAGAATCTTTCCACTTAACTATTAAGAACGAGGTTAAGAATGGATACCTAATTTTTTTATATTTTCTAAAAAATAAACTATTACTATAATTTAACTTTATAGTTGATTCATAGTTCATCAAGATCACTGTAAGGTTAAGTAATTATTTATATATTATAATAATAATACATTAATATATTATATTAAATAATTCTAACACACTAATTACCAATTATTGCATTCTTATTTCACTATCTATTCATTATATATAAAAATTACTAATTACTTTCAATTATAATTATAATTTTATTACTATAGAACTAACTATAATTATATATATTAATATATTTATTACTGTATAATATTTATAATTATTAATATATTATACGAAAAAAAGGGATTTCTGTTAAATTAAAAAGAATATGGAATTCATATAATTGTACTAAATAATATTTTTATTTAATTATTGAGCGGTATGTTGTAATAATTATATTAATTATATTAATAAATAATAATATATTTTAAATATTTAATATAATATTAATATAATATAATTATATTATTATATTTATATAAATAAATATTAATATATAATATCATTTATATTATTATAATTATATTATTATTATTATAATTAATATATTAATATTAATTAATATTTATATATAATATATGTTTAATTAAAAAATATTTTAACTGAAAAATAAATCGTAGACAAAATTTTTAGCCCCATACCATTTTAGACGCTATTATTATAATATAATAATATATAAATTTATTATATTAATATACTATATATTATAGAATATAAGTAACTTTAATATTCAACATTGTTTATTTTACCAAAGAAAAAGAAAAAAGTAGACTCAAAATGCGAATTTATTATTTAATTTTTTTTCATCAGTAATTAAAATTTTTATTATTATAATTAAGCTATGTTATTCCATATTTTTCTATTCATTTGCCTATATAATAGTATCATATTATTGTACTTAAATCAACTCTATCCAGGTATTAAGATTTATTGTAGTCTAGAATTGACT
>JABUQX010085111.1:7500-14975 GCA_015478945.1 Trachelipus rathkii | reverse complement strand
AATTATATATATAACTATATATTATATATATATATATATATATCACTGGTATACAATATATATGTGTGGGGGTATATATATATATATGTATCTTTCTGTGATATGAAAACTAATTTTTATATATATATATAATAAAACATTTAGTACTGAAAACTGATAATTTAATTATTCTACCTTCAAAACTTCTTCCTCTACCATTTCATGCAAAACATTCTCAAATGAGCGGACATGATAAGCTGGAAATCCAACTCTATCGGTGAGACCTTTCATAATTCTATTAATACGTGTCAAAGAAAACAAAATTTATTTAAGTATCATACAAAATATTTAATTTCTGAAGGTAGGTAAATATTGCATAACTGCTGATGTCGGACGATTCAGACAAGATATGGGATAGTCTTTTAGAAGGTGCTATGGAGTATAATGTGGGAAAATGGCAACGACGGATGGTGTCCAGTTGAAGGAAATCAATGAAGATGTGGTAAACAGGTTGCAAGGTGCGGCGACGGCAAAATTTGAAGGCGGAGGAAGGATCTCGTAACATGTAGTGGCTGTACGTGATATTGGTGTGGCCAATGAAGAGGCTTGCGAGGATCACCAACTGCAAGAGGTTTCGTCGGTGAGAAAAAAAAGACTACTCGCCAATATCTGACTCCATATTTCAAAGATTCGCGCATGGCTGATCACTCGCCCAGCACTCTTGACAGTGAGATCGGAAGCATTGTCGGAAAGCAGGATAATAATCAGTTGATGGAAGGCGACCTTGTCGAACGGCATCTGGGAGGTACCAAGAAGAGGTACGAAAACAGGACACTCTGGCCTCTCTGTCAGCGGTTTCATCGCCAGTCACCACTACGTCAGAGGGGTCAAACAGAATGTAATTAGTTTCTTGGGCGAATGGAGCAGCAGAAGAAATTGATGTACCGCAAATATCATTGTATCTAGAGTAGGGGGGCTCTGAGAACCTGGAAGGTAATTAGCGAGTCCGAACAAATGACATAAGAGTGGCCTTTGTTAAGGAATAAAATTCGAGAGAGGGTTATCATTATAGCTGCTAATTCTGCAGTAAATATTGAGACTTGAGGGGGGAGGGTATGGAAGAGGTTGCATTCAGGAAAGATGGCATACGCGCCAACACGGTTCCCTTGTTTTTGAGCAGATAGTAAACACTCGAGCGGATCCGCATTGACCTACAAAGTGAGACAAGAATGATACCTTTAACTAGGCGGCAGGGCAGCTGGATTTGGAGAGAGAACCAGGCAGAGGGAGGGAGCAGGGAATAGCTAAGGTGTATATATATATATACTCTCAATGATAAAAGAACGGCATTACCTTTTGCAAAGGAATCCTGAAGAAATTAAGAATTCTACAAATTGTGTTTTGCAAATGACAGGTAAGGAGGACTCTCTCTCTCTCTCTCTCTCTCTCTCTCTCTCTCTCTCTCTGTATATATATATATATATATATATATATATATATATATATATATATATATATATATATATATATATATGTATATATATATATATATATCTAGAGAGAGAGAGAGAGAGAATCATCACAAAAAGTTATTAATGTCATGGAGAATAGATTTTGGGCGATTTGGGAATGAAAAATAAGTAGCATGAGATTCTGGAGTTTGAAGAGAACGGTAATTCCTGAAGGCAGTGAGTGTCTCTGCCAGGAATAGTTCAAGAGCAAGCAGAGTTTAACCAATGTTTATTAGCTTTAATGAAAAGTAAATGAAATGTATTTAAGCCACCGTGCCAGAATGATTAACCTCGGTTATGCATTCTGCACTATCCAGGGAACTCCTCCAATTAAAGCAGTAATCATTCTAAGGGAAATCAGTCAAAGAAACATAACCTCCATTCCGACTAGTTAGAAGCATCCAAGTTCCAAACATATTTTCTCACTATATGTAGTTCCTTTCTTGCGCAAAACTTGAACAGGACAGGGTGCAAGGATAAGGATGTGATCAGAGGAACCCAAAGTTGGATAGATTTTAACAGTGTAAGGCGAAGAATTGGGTTCGTTTATAAGATTATCAGGGATACTTCTAGGAAGGTGCACCAACTGTGCGAGGTTATTTTGGATAGATAAATGGTAGGCGAGTTCACCAGAATTAGAGGAAAGCCATGGATAGTGTTGAACATTGAAGACATTCATAATAATGTATAGTATGATACTATGATATGGTAAGGCAGTAGCGTACAGGGATCATTTAGTTGATAAGTCTAGTATGTATGATACACATTAAGGTCAGTGTGAGTAGCAGCAGAGTCTTTGAGATCGTGAGTACTAGTGACAGTGGACTGCGTCTTGTCATCTGATAGAGGTTATACTTCTAGTCACTTTGCGTACGACTATCGATGCTGAATGATCACACACACGATATGTACTCGTGAGTAAGAATATGGATTGAGTGATTAAACGAGAACGAGCTAGTTTCCCAAGAATTTAGGATAAGCCTAGTTAATTGAGTTAGGAGTTAAACAAACGCACATATGATAGAGTGATTATACTAGCAGTGTCATAGCAGCGCGCAGATAGCGTTCGCATGGGATCGTGATAGGAGGTACATAGATCTGAGAAGATGCAATCAATCAGACATAAGGTTACCACCACTCATGGGCAGGACCCTTTTCAAGGAGGGACAATTATATATTATATATATATATATATATATATTACTATATATATATATATATATATACTATATATATATCATATATATTTATTATATATTATTATATTATATATTATATATATATATATATAAATATATATATATTATATATATATATATATTATATATATATATATATATACGTATATATAACATTATATATATATATATATATATATATATATATATTATTAAGTATAGTTATATATATATACTATATATATACATATATATATATATATATATATATATCTATATTATATTATATATATATACTGTATATATATGTATCTATATATATATATATAGATTAATATATATATTAGTATATATAATAATAATAATATTATTATATATAATATATATATATATATATATACACTCACTCACGTGTGAGTAGTGGTAGCATTCTACTTATCAGGTCTTTAGAGTATAACTGGGAGGCTCTGTGTGTGTGAGCTACTCGAGTAGGTACTCAGGTCTATAGGACTAGTGCCTAGAAGTGTGATAGATAGATGCGCTAGTAGAGATCAGTTCATGACAGTGCCGGTTGATGATCATACGACATTGGTGATATAAGCGCGTGTGTGCGCATACTGAACAAGTACGCGACAGACATTGCCCTCCACAAGAAGTGCTGGTGGGACACTGATGCTGTATATCAGCTTAAGTTCGAATATGTGTCAGAGAGGACGTTGAGACGTCACGCCGTGTGAGAAGGAGTCTTGAGTGTGATGGTAGTATCTTTAATATATAATCTACGTTAAACTGATTTGGACTCACTGAGTAAGGGAGCGGACGAGTTGATAGAGTGAATATGTCATAAGTATATATCAGTAATAATGTTCTATTATGTATTATAGTATGTATATTATATATATATCATATATAATATTATATAATAGATAGGGTATTGCAGCTGCAAGTAATATATTGTACGGGTATATTAGTAGTATATGAGGTATAATATATATAGTACGGTATATAACTATATAAATAAGCTAGACTACACTTTATATTCTATCATAGGTATATATATCTAATATGAATATATATATATAGTATGATAATACCTATATGCTTAGTATTATATATATATATAGTATATATATATATGAGTATTTACCGGATATATTATATATATAATATTGTAAAATATACTATATATAGATATGTATATAGATATATATATAGATATATATATATATATATATATATATATATATATTTATTATATTATATATATAGTATATAATATAGTATATATAATATATAGGTATATATAATATATTGATAATATAATAGTAGATTAGTCAATCTATATGACTATAATAACGGTATAATATATATATATATAGGTATATATATATATATACGGTATATATATATATATATAATATATCTATTATATATATATAATATATATATATATATATGATATATATATATAATTATACTATATATATAATATATATAATATATATATATAATATATATAAATATTATATATATATATATATAATTTAATACGGTTATATATATTATTATATATATATATATATATATATATATGTATATATCATATATTAGTAATCTAGGATTCACGTTTATGATTCATATATATATATATACGATCGATTATATAGTTATATAATATATGTGTAGAACTGAAGCCTAAGGCAATTATCTCAGTTGAGTGCAGACGCAAAGTTTAAAGAGAGGAAGATTAAACACCTAGAAAAAATATAGATGCTGGCAGGGAGTTCCACAGAATACACAATAAGTGACTGGAGAGGAGGAGGCATCACAACAAGAAAGCCTAAAATTTAAAATTTCCATTATTCACACAAAATTTGTAATATTGAATGCTACCACGGGAATTACAGATGTCTTAATATCAATGAAAGTATCAACTCGCCTCGAGCTCGTACGAGATTTGGTACCTATAGAAAAAGAGATAGTGCGCCAATATCACGTCGCAGAGATAGAGGGTCGAGTTTGAAAGTAGGGGGCAGTTTATTAGTCTCCCAGCCTTAGACTCAACCTTATCAAAAAGAAAGGTGGAACCCTAGCCTCACAAAATTTGAGAACAGTACTCCAAATAAGGGCGGATAAGACACTTATATAATTGTTGAACCTGTTCGGAAGAAAAATTCCCACAATCTGAACAGAACTTTTCATGACAATTTGTTGTTTATGTTAAGACGAAGTATGTATATGTTGCCCACAAGTTAGACTGAAAAGTCATCAAAGGAAAAAAGAAAGTTGGAAGTTGCTTTTGAGAGGGATGCAAAGAAGTTGAATTTTTAAAGTTGAATTTCACAAGGTTGGGGCGACCCAACCGTGAGATTATATCCAGATCGGCAAGAATGGAATCGGAAAGCTGACGTCGAGAAGCAACTCTAGATACAATAGAGAGAGCAGATTTAAAATGAATGGAGGAATGAAAAGTTGAGTCATCGGCATAAGAATCAATAGAGTTAGTAGTGCAGCTGAGAAAATCGTTGATGAAAAGTAGGAATAAAGTTGAAGATACAGAACAGAACCTTGAGGAACACCACAATTAACAGTTAAGAAAGAAGTGGTCGGTCCATGAACAAGTCCCGTTATGGAAGGATCCGAGGAAAAACTATACACGAGTAAGCAAAGAGAATGGAGAAACTCAAAGGAAGGGAGCATAGGGACCATACTCAGTCAAAAACTTTCGATATGTCAAGTACTACCACACAAGACTCCCCATAACTCCTAATGGCAGAAGACCGTAAGTCAGTGTGATAGGAAAATAAGTCAGCAGTTGACCTCGAGAGTCGAAAGCCATATTGATGATCTGAAAATAGGGAATAAGATTCCCTATTAAAGATTTTACATAGAATATAAGTGAGAGCTATAAGACGACAGTTAGAAGGTTCAGAGTGGCTATCCTTCTTCGGGATCAGTTGGACATACAAGTACTTGCAATGCAGAGAAAAAGTATTAGTATTAATGCATAAAGAGAGTTTAATAAGGACAACAAGGCTAACTCAGAAGAATGCTCCATGAAAACGTTTCCTGACGTTTATGGATTTCAGGATCCCATGCACCCAATCACGTAAAATCATAGGCAAAGATGTTGAACACCTGAGAGAAGGAGTAGTATGAGGAAAGATGCCAGAATAATCCATGGTGGAAATAGAGGGGGAGGGAAAAGAGGCTGAATAGATCAGTCTTTTCGGAAGGTGTTAACTTTTAAAAAGTTTAATTTTTTTTATAGGGGAACATTAATATTTTGTTCAAGAAACATGGGTAAAACCCAAATTTGATGCCTCAAAAGATATCAAAAGGTTAAGACGTTGATTGGCACAAAAATTTATTCAAATTGAGAAATTTCACAAAGATTATAGCTACATTTCTGAGTCATCTGTAAGATGTTAAAATGAAAAATAACTTAGGCCAAGTATATTACGCTGGAGAAAGAAAAAAAATGTGGCAGAGAACCAATATTCACTCTTAGATCAAAACGTTCCTTGAATGGTTTGTGTTGAGAAAAGGTTTGTCATCACTAAGGAAATTAAGTATAAACTTGAAAGCAATAGCGCATCCATGCCTGATAAAGATTACCAGGATGCAATCACTTTGAATTGGACCTATACTTCAGTTTAAATGTACAAATTCCAGCGTATCTTAACCCATTTTAAAAAAAAATATGAACTTTGTTCCCCAAGAGAACCAAATTATTAGTCCAATCTTAAATGAAAATACATGAGATAAGAGATTTTCATACAACTTTATATGTGTGTGTATTTCATGTCTAGGATTAGTAATATTTTCAATTAATGCCAGTACAGTTGTTAATGTTACATCCATGGAAGAATCCTTTGTACTAAAATTTTATAAAAAAAAAAATAAAGCTTATAATATTCATAATTAATTAAAGTACCTTATAATCCTCATAATATCATTCTACTCCATTAATACAATGAAAGATAATCCATAAACAATGAATAGCTCGATCGTACTTTTACTAAAATTCAAGTAATAATAAAAATAATAATAATAATAATAATAAAATAATATAAATAATAATAATAATAATAATAATAATAATAATAATAATAATTATAATAAAAAATATAGCTAATATAATAATAATAATAATAATAATAATAATATTAATAATAATAATAATAATAATAATAATAATAATAATAATAATAATAATAATAATTCCCAAGTTCTCTTTACCTGAAAATGTTTCTGACAATTCATTTCCATAACTCTCTTCATTCAATTTTAATCACAACACCTCAAGGGTACTAAATACTGTATATTTTTATAACAAGATAATGAGTTATACTAGCTACATCTATTTACTTTTCTTTTTATTAAATGACTAAATAAAAAAATACTGTAACATTAGCACTATTTACAATGCATAATTCTGAGATGGTTTATACCTACCTTACTAATTTTTACAGGCAATGATATATATATATAATATATATATATATATATATATAATATATATATATATATATATATATATATATAATATATATATATATATATATTATATATATATATATATAATATATATATATATAATATATATAATATATATATATATATATATATATAAGTGAAATGAGAAAAACAATCATATTTAAGAGATTACTAGTCCCTATTCAACATATTTTTTTTATAGTAATTTGAATTGAAACAGAGTTGGGAAATTGGTGAATTTAAACCTTTTTAAATAATAATAATAATTATTAATAATAATAATAATAATAATAATAATAATAATAAT
>JABUQX010085109.1:32500-40689 GCA_015478945.1 Trachelipus rathkii | reverse complement strand
TAATTGTTCAATTAATCGGCAAAATAATCGCGAAATTGCCGATGACGATGACGATGACGATTTTAAAAAAATATGCGATTTTGCCGATGACGATGACGATGACGATGACGATAATATCGTCCAATAAATTAATAATATATATAATATATATAAATATTATATATATATATATATTATATATATATATATATATATTATATATATATATATTTGTACCATACGAATTTTATTATATATATAGTTGGAAAAAATATATGTATTCAAAATATAATATATTATTGAAAAATAATATTATATATATTATATATTATATATAATATATATATATATATATATATATATATATATATATATATATATACGTTTGACTATCTATATATAATATATATATATATATATATATATATATATATTATATATATATATATATATATATATATTATTTATATATATAATACAGTATATATATATATAGGTCGACGTGGGGTAATTAGGTCCAGTAGCTCAAAATAGCCTATACGATGCAAAATATATCTTTAAAGATGTAAAATCGGTAATGTATTTTATGTCTTAGTATTAATTTTTTATGAAACCTTTAATTTAAGTCCATTAATTTTGTGATTGTTTTTCTTTTTCTGAGCACTATAAAATCGGGTAAATTTTAGGCTTATTGCTAAGAATCATACAGGTCAAAATAATTGTACTACATTATTGGTACCAAGATAAAGTACTTAAAAATAGTTCATAACCTTAATGCAATCGTTGGAGTCATTCAGGCAAGAGATAAATATGTTTTATTATAAAAATTGTAACATGGGGCAAATCGGTCCAGGTTTAAAAATTTGCGGGGAATTCTGTCCACATTGAAATCTTCATTAAATTAAATTTTTTAATACTCTTTTACAAAAAGATGTCCGAAATATAATGTTTAAAATAATTTTTACACTTTTACAGCAAGATAGGTAGGTAAAGTTTTTCAACTTAGGCCTAATTAACCTATACAAATTTTTTCAGCAAGATGGTTCACACTTACGCAAAAGTAACACGGCAGGATACAAAGGGATACTCTGATGATATGTTGCCCAGACCCTTTAAGCAGTTTTCGTTCTTGCATGGGTTCTTACGAAACGTAATATGCCTAAAACGTTCGAGTTTGCATTCGTTTTGTCAAAGCGTTTGCGTTCGTTTTGTCAAACAGCGCAAAATCTAAAAGAAAACGCTCACCAAACGTAAAGAATTTCCTTTAATTCTGTGTAATATAAAATTAAAAAAGAATTGCAACCTTACAGAATTAATAACATTTACAGTCGTATTTGTCAAACAGCGCAAATCGTATAAAAAAACGGTCACCAAACGTAAAGAATTTCCTTTATTCTGTAAAATAGAATACAAAAGAATTAAGGAAATTCCTTACGTTGCTCGTGGAGCATTTATACGATTTTGGGCGTGTGAAAAAACGACGCAAAACTCGAAACATTTTATTAGTTTTCCAACCCAATTTTCTTAAAATAATATTGTTATACCATTATGTTTAAAAAAGAAACGTAAGAAATGCTCGAGCTTGCGTTCATTTTTGTCAAACAGCGTTTGCGTCATTTTTGTCAAACATCGCAAAATCGTAAAAAAAACGCTCACCAAACGTAAAGAATTTCCTTAATTCTGTATAATACAGAATAAAAAAGAATAGCAACCTTACAGAATTAAGGAAATTCCTTACGTTAGGCAAGCCTTTTTTTTTACGATTTTGCAGTTTGACAAAAACGAACGCAAACTCGAACATTTTATTACGTTTTCAAAAACCCAATTTCTTTAAAGAATATTGTAATCCATTGTTTTTAAAAATGAAAACTTGACTATCATATTATTAAATAAAAACACTTTAAATTAAGATTCTTAGGGATGTAAAATTGAAGTGTACCGAATTGCCCCGCCCCCCCAAAAATCGCGTGGGGCAATTCGGTCCATGTTACTTATCGGCTTCTAACATTATCCTTATATTATTATATAACAAAAAAAATAAAACTAATTTTACTCCTAAAGAAAAAAATTAACATATAAAAAAAAAAATTTTGAAAAAAAAAAAAAAAAAAGTTTCCATAAACCTTAGCATTTTGAGTACCCCTGATTTTGGACCGAATTGCCCCGTCTTATGGTATAAATATATTATATATATATATATATATAATATATAGATATATATACTAGATATATTTAGAATAGAATAGAACTTTATTATAATATATATATATATAGTATATATATATATATTCTTAAGCATGCAATCCCCACAAAACATTAATGGCAACTGACTTTTACTCAGCGCGATGCCTGTAATGACCCTATAAAATGAGAAGATGCCAATAATTATTTTATGCCGTTGTAACATAAAAACGGTCGATACTAGAGAAAAACTAAAAACATATTTGGAATCTGCACAAAAACTGTATAAAAAGAAAAACAATAAAAAAATCAGAAGTAACAATAACTAAATTTTTTTTGTTACATTGTATAATAAACTTAGTTTCGATATATGAAAGGTTCTAATGAGAATTTCTTAAGCCATCTGAAACCAGGGTTGGCACCCAAAAACCCAAACCCAAAAAACCCACCCAGAAAGCCCACCCAAAAACCCAAAGCAAAAAAACCCAACTTCTTGGGTTTTTGTTCTCTAACTTCTAATTTTGAATTTTAAATCAATGTAAATGGAAGACCATAGTAACCATGGGTTTCCTAGCCAGTATAATGAAGATAAAAAATTTTTTATTTTATAATCTATGCATTAAAAATCTGAATATTTAGTCCACTTTTGAACTGAAGGTAAATATATATAATTCAAGATTTGCACCCAATCATCCCCCCCAAATCAAAAAAAAAAAAAAAAAAAAAAAAAAACAAAATCAAAGGCCACATTATCCTTAGTCTTTCCTCTGATAGTTTATCAAGATAATAAAAAAAATTTTTTGCAATTTCATAATTTAATCTTAAATTTTAAACAAAGTAAATAAATACTTGAATGTATGTTTTTCAGATAAAAATGTAATGGAATACTATGTATCAATACTCTGAATCAGTATTATTTTTTTATCTCGAGTGCCTGTAAATTCTTACAAGCATTTCAGCCTTTTCTCTTCCCAATCTATTTCTTATTTTGCTCCAAATGATCCCAAACGTTGAAAAGAATCTTTCTATTTATCCTGAACTTCTACATTTCTCTAAATGGCTTTTAACCCTTTCTATTTTTTTTGTTATATTCTCTGCAGTAATTGCAAAGAACTCTGTTTGGTTGGTCACTTAATACTGTCCCCTCCTTCCATTCACTAGCCTTATATCTTCCTCCCGAATGATACTTTGGCATTTTTAAATATCCTGTATATTGTTTTGCAGTTTGTATTAATTAATGTTTTCGATCAATTTTAAGGTATCTGAAAAGTAAACTTCTTTTCTTTCGCTGATAGTGAGATTCATTTATATATCTATTTATATATAATATATATATTAATTATATATATATATAAGTTTATATATATTATATATATATATATAATATATATATATATATATATATATATATTATATATATATATATATATATATAATATATATATTAGATAGTATCGTGGTACGGCCGGAATTTGACATTTTTTCCCGGTTCCGGTTCCGGCCAGAACCGGAATTACTAATCTACTTGTGAGAAAAAAATTGATGGAAGGGATTTATTTTACATAAAACCATAGCCCATCTTTTAACAAAAAATAATAAGTAGACTTGTGTAGCATTTCATACAGTGGATTACAATATCTACAGTAAAACGTTCACCAGTATTGGTCAATATTTTACGTTTTTCCGTCAACAAATATATTTCCTGCTTTCTGAAATGAAAATAATTTCTCTGAATATATGGGGAGACTGGAAAGAGAGTAATTTTTGTGCTAGTACTGCTATGTTTTGGAAATTTAGCTTTGTTCACTTTCCCCCAATAAAGTAATTCTTCTTTTCCCAGATTAAAATTGATTTTTGTTGGCTAAAAAAATTTCAATTTCTTAAAGAATTTCACCTTGAAGACCCTGATTTTCTTTTTTTCTCTTTTACACTAACTGACTCGTCGCTGTCACTTCACTTTCTTCAAACTTATAAAAACTAAGTAACTTGCAGTAATTTCTTTTCTTAATGATCCTGATGATTTTTAGGTACTTGGCAAATCTAAGTTCATTGTAGATAATGCTTGTGTCTGAAAATGAATGGATGACTCATCGCCTGAACCTTCTTCATGTACTGCTACTACTATTATCACTTTCTACCTTCAATTATTTGCATATTTCTTTCAAGCTATTTCCATTTCTACTCCAATTCTCTTATTTCATTAGGAAATAAAGTCAGTTTGTATCTTGGTCTACTACAGTACTTAAAACAATTATCTTGTTTTTATATATATATATATGTCTATTGATCCTTTCTCTTCCTTTTTATTCATAAATCTAAACTCTAATGCTTCTTCTTAAGCTCTTCTTTTAAAGTCTGAACTCTGTCATCCTCAGAGTTGAGAGATATGCTGAAAGAGGCTCAAATATGGAGGAGAATAATTGATGAATATATTTGATTTTGCTTTATAGTTTCCGTAACCATGAGAAATGGTTGCAAAACTCTTTTAGAATTTTTTCAAGTATTTGCCATTTATTAGCAGTCAAAGCTTAAATGATTGATTGTTCTATAATATAAACTTGCAGAGGTCTTTTCAAACATTCAATTCTTTCTAGAATCAAATTATGTGCTATTCCACCTTGTATTAACATCTTGAATTGGCATAAGTGGGCTTGCAAGATGTGGATCCAAGTCTCTGTGTATTCTTTTAAGTTCATTACAGCTTAAATGATTGAAATGTGTACAAATACTACATTTCTTTGTTAAATCACACTGTTCTTTGAGAAAAAAGGCATTTTCTTTCTAAAACAAAATTGAAGTTTTATGATATAACAAGAAAAACTTGTGTATACTGCTAAATCAGTTCCAAGTTTCATGTTATATATGCTATATCTCGAAGGATCAAATGGATTTTGTTAGAGGAATTTCCCAACTATTCATCATAATTTCAAAAATTCATAGTGATTTTAATTCCAGAATGAGAACCTGGGAAATACTTTCAATGGAGTACACAGTCCATTTTTTCAAACTCGCTGGTAAACCCAGAGTGCAGTTAAAAAAATAAATGACTCGTTTGAATGGAATTATTTAGTTCTCTATATATCTGTAGTAAATGATAACTGATCAGCCTTAGATAACTTCTCCACCAATACTGCTGATTTCATTTAATCCTGTATGAAGTTGGAAACATCTTCCTCCAAAAATATTTCTCTACTAGAATAAGATATTTTGGTTGAAAGATCGGCAATAAGTTCTATGAATCCCTGCTCTTCAGTGACTGTGAATGGCTGGTTACTCATTACGATAAAAAAATTCATTAATTTCTGTTGATTTTGGGTCATTGTATGCCAAATCTTTTTTGCGGTAAACTCTCCTCAAAACCTTACTTATCTCACGGCTGGATCTGTTGCCTTTTGTGGTTTCCCTTGTTCTAGAAAATACCAAGACTCTCCCTTTTACTATAAAATATTTAACTTTTTTCCAGATATTCCTTTCCGAGATTGATTTTTCCATATGTTCATTGAAGTGGCGTTTAACTAAACTAAGATTTTATGTTGAAATTATATAAAATACTTGTTTTTTACATTTCTTTATAGTTAAAGGGAAAAGTTCATAAGAAATTCCGGTTCCGGCCCGGAATTTTGTTGTAGATTAGTAATTTCGGTTCCGGCCGGAACTGAAAATTTCAGTTCCGGTACACCCCTAATATATTATATATATATATATATATATATAATATATATAATATATATAATATATATATATATATATATAATTATATATATATATAGTATATATATATAATAATATATATATATATATTATATATATATATATTATTATATATATATATATATATAGTATTATATTATATATATATAATAATAAACTGGCATTAGTAATAATTTATAAATAATCAGAAATACATTTTTAAGCTGTAGTTAAACTTTGCAGTTTCTCTTATATAAAGAAACTAGTTTTTAAATTTGAAACTTGTATCTTACACTTATGTTGACATTAGCAGGATTGATTTGTCTACATCAAAAAAGTTTTTCTGACAAAAATATACAAATACCCAAAAACCCCAAAAACCCAGCTGGGTTTGGGGGGGTTTTTTTTATGAAAAACCCGGGTTTTGCCAACCCTGTCTGAAACCCCACAAGAATGGCAATCTCCGACTTGTGAACCACTTCATAGAAATGCATTTAAATGGGCCATAACCCAAGGAGCTTGCTCGCCGTAACAAAAAAAAGATTCACAGAAGTGAAGCCGCCTTATCAGCAACCCCTGCAACAGCACTTGATAGTGATAATGGTGGCTTTTCAGCAAAATAAACCTTCTTGAAGATGAAGAGGATGTGTGTGAGATTTGGATATGTTAGACTTTGATAAGTTCATGGCCGAAATTGCATTGACATCTCATTCACCTTCAAAGGAAATCACACCAAGTAACCTCATCGAAAAAACTGAAGAGACAGTCATTAAGGAGCAAAGATAATTCAAATTTGCAATCTGTGAAAGAGGAGATGAAGCTCTACGAAAACACGGAGATGCTGCCTACAGAAGAGAAATCCCTTTCATGTGGTGCATTGAAAATGGGCCAAGGTTTCCATTACTATCAGTGCTTGCAAGCAAATATTTATCAGTCGAGAGCGAGCGTATTTTTAGTGTAGGTGGGAATGTAAAACACCCCAAAAAAGGAACAGGCTCTCGCCAGATACTAATGAAAGCTTAATGTTTTTGCATCCCAATTTGAGAGAATTTTTAAATTTGAGTATTGAATGATATCTATCTTTATCTTAAAGGAGATATTCATTATTATGTAGTGTTGAATTAATAGCATTTTTAATTTGCTTTTCAGCTAGATTAACTGAGTCTCTTTTTCATTATTTTTATTCTTTATATTGTAGCTAGTTAAAGAATCTTCTTGTAAATTGTAATAATGTTAAAACATAAAAACTAGTAGCTAAACTTTGCTAATACTTACTGGAAAATGGAAATGGAATATTTTTTGAATAAACACAAACAACATAAAAAAAGTTATTAATATTTATTTGCATTTATTATTCCTTAAAGATATATTTAATTATAAATAAATATAACTGGCACAACCAAAATATGAAATAAAATGACAATAATTGTTTGTTACAGGGATATGCAATCCTGAGTTGCTTAGCAGTACACAAATGTTCTATCTTATTACTGTGTATTTATTATTATTAATTGAAAGTATCAGTATCGGTATCGGCACCCTAAAAAAAAATAGGAGTATCGGTATCGGCCTCTTTTCTGGTATCTTTACATCCCTACTTTTAAATTTATTAATTTTATTTATTTATTTTTGTTATTAGTTTACAAGATATTTATTTTATCAAAATTGTCAAAATATTAAAAATAAAATTTATTCCTTGAAAATATCCGAAGTGTACGGACGAAAGATTGGTACTATTATTAAACAATTGTTTTATTTTATTCAAGCAATAATTTTAAAAAATTTACTGTGTTGAAAGAAATACTTCAGGAAGGCTTGAAAAAGATAATAATAATAATAATAATAATAATAATAATAATAAGATACATAATATAATAATAATAATAATAATAATAATACCCTGTACAAATTTTATTTATCCCCAGGTTGGCACAAAAAAATCAAATGATTTAAATCAACTGATTTTTTTAAGTAATTTTTTTTAATAAAAAAATATTTTTTATTTTATTTTTTTATTTTTTAGGCAATTTTTTTTTTCCTAAATTAATAATTAATTCTAGCTATCACCTAATTAATGATAAGTATATTTCATCTATATGATAAGTAAATTTAATAAATTAGTTTTCATTTCATTTTTTAATAAAGAAATTAAATAAAATTGAGTACTCAGATATTATACAGCATATATATATATAATTTAAATAACTTAATTAAACTAAATAATAATTATATTTACTAAACTTATATTAATTAGGTAATAATTAGGATTATTTACTAATTTTATTAAAATAATAATTAAAAATGCAATTTGTGTCTAAAAAAAATTTAAAAAAAAATAA
>JABUQX010085109.1:0-30000 GCA_015478945.1 Trachelipus rathkii | reverse complement strand
ATTTTTTTTTTTTTTTAGTTTCTTGCATATTACAATGTACGCTGAATTCAAAATATATTAAGTTTTATGTAGTATAGTGTTTTTTTTAGAAACAGGGGGCACCTAATCTGGAGACTGGCCATATTATATATATATTAAATTTATCTATATATAGATTCATAATATATACAATGATAATATCTTCATAAATATGCTAATGTGCACATACGACATATATATATATATTAAATCCCGTATAACGTCAGGCGGGGTGACGTTGGCCACTTTAGGTATAACTTCGTTTCCCCACTTTCCCCTAATTACACCTTTGGATTTTTTTTTCTGAAAATCAAGGCCCTATAGTAGTCATAAGCACACAAAAAAAAATAATAATGTAATTTTAATAAATAGTTTTTTTTTAAAGTTTAAATAAAATGCTCATTTAGACTTCAGTGAAGGGGCGAATCGACCACCATTGTGGCGTGAATTGGGCCATCTTTTTTAAAAATTCCTCTTTATGTATAAATTCAATTTATAATTTTAATTTTACTTAATATAGTAAGTTTACTATATTAAAATTAGTAATAAAAGTAATTAAAAATTTCAATAATGATAATAAAATAAGAATAAAAATGTGGTGGCCCAATTTACCTTGGGACAAATTTTGACACTTTTTTGAATCATATTTTCCATATAAATTTCAATTTTTTATTTTTAATTTTACCTAATATAAGAACTGTTTATTATATTTTAAATTAGCTATACATATAAAAATGTCCGAATAATAAAATAGGCTACATAAATAAAGAATAACAAATGGTGCAAAATTCACCCCATCATCAATTTTTATGGGAGGGGGATGATTGGCGCAAAGTTTAGGTCCCAGCGATTTAACCACTTATGCACTGTTGGAACAAAAATTAGTTTGCCAGCTTTAAAGCTAACATACTCAACTGTATACACTGAAAAAATATATAATTAAAATCTGTCCATAACTTTTCATTTAAATAAAGTTAAAAAAAAACTCGCATTTTTCAAATGTGAAATTTTTATTAAGGACATTTTATACACTAATTATTATATTTTTTAAAAATATAAAACTCTCTAGAATTTAAAGATAATCTAAATAAAACTGTAGTACTACCACGATGAGCAAAAAAAAAAAAAATTTTTTTTATTAGATGGATTAAGAATTATCAGAGACTGCCGGATATCCGGTATCCGGCTAATTAACTATCCGATATCCGGCCGGATATCCAGCGGATATCCGGTATCCGGCTAATTTACTATCCGGCCCATCTATGAATATATATATACCGTGTATAAATATATATATTATATATATATATATATATATATATATATATATATATATATATATATATATATATTATATATATATAAATTTATATAATATATATATATATATATATATATATATATATATATATATATAACATTATATATATGATGCACCGATACCAGGTATCAGTCGATTTTGGAAGTATTCAGTATCTTATCAGCAATTTTGAGTAGTAAGTATACGGTATCGGCATCAATATCTGTAAATTTTGCTGATACCCTTTACCGATACCAAACATTTTGAGTCTTTAATTATATATTATAATAATATATATATATATAATTTTATATATATAATATATTATTATATATTATAATATATATATATATATATATATATATATATATATATATATATATATATATTATATATAGTTATATATATATATATTATAATTAAAATTATAGTCCTTCAATCCAATGTTTTAATTTTTGGACCATCTTGTGTATGTGCTCACTACTTTTCGCGGGAAATGTTGCTGCCAAAACTTAAAACAAATTTAATTTTTCTTGATAGGTAACAAAAGTTTATTTATATTATCACAAATATTTTTAGTATTTACTGTGGTAAAAAAAAAAGTGAAGGAAAACGCCTAATATTTTTTATAAAAAATTATTTAATTACATTATTTTCAAAAATGCCATAAAAGATTTTTGGAAAATTTTAAAAAAAAAATTAATAATTTGTTTATGAACCAATGCATGGCTTTCTTTCGAAAACAGCCATTGAAAATTTTGAATTTTGAAGAGCATATCCGCAATTTGTCGGATAATTTTCAGATCTATCTGACCTAGACCTTTTTCGCCTTGGTCATTTGTGTTTACGCTTGCTCAGTAAGATATGTTTCCACAGTTTTAGCACAAATTTAATGCAAAAACGTCCGCAATTTCTTACGAAATTTACTTTTGTTTACAAACAATGGAATTCAGCTGTTGTGATGAGCCCATCGATTGAATAAACAGAAATAAAAAAACAAAAAAATAATTTTTATAGTAAAAACAAATTGTTTAATATTGTGATTGAGTTTATCTATTTGGAAGAAAAAATATATTTAAAGGCTGATTTTATTGAATGAAACATTCATCAAATTAAAAACAGGCCTACCACTCCGCCATATTTTTGTTTAATTTTTGCATAAGCAGGTCTTAATCGGCATTCTTACGATTGTCCTAAGACTTGACAAAAACGAACCGCAACTAAGCATTTCTACGTTTTGTAAGCACAAATGCAAAAAATGAAAACTACTGTATTGTAAAGTCGTTTTTGTTTTTGCATTCGTGCTTACGAAACTTGAGAAATGCTAGAGTTTGCATTCATTTTTGTCAAACTATGTGCATAATGGTAAAAAATTTCGAATTTAGGACGTGCTTAAGCAAAAATGTAACAATCAATATAGCGACATGGTAGGCCTGTTTCAATTGATGAATGTTTCATTCAATAAAATAAACTTTAAATATAATTTCTTCCAAATGGATAAACTCCATCACAATAGTTGATCAATTATTTGTAATATAAACTAATTTTTTGTTTTATTTCTTTATTCCAAACGATGGGTGCATTCACACAGCTGATTGCAATTGTTTGTAAACAAAAGTAAACTTCGTAAGAAATCACGGTCATTTTTGCATGAAATTCATGCCAAAACTATGCAAGCACTCCTTACCGAGGTTAAGCACAAATGACAAAAACGAAAATGGTCTATATTAATCAGGGATGGGGAGTTGGAGTCGGGAGTCGAGCGTTTTCAGGGGTACAGAGTCGGAATCGGGAGTCGATTTCCCAAAAAGTCGGGAGTCGGAGCAGGGCGAATGTAAAAAAAACGATCCTTTCGACTCCCAAAACAATTTTGTATTTTAAATTTTTCACACAAAAATTTGGAAAACTTAATTGAATTTTTATTATAAAAGACGTACATTTTTTTATTTTGACATTTGTTTGTAGCCAATTTAAGTTGTTTATTTTTAATTTTTACTTATATTAAAAGAAAAGAAAAACTTTTCCAGCGATATTTTAACATTTTCTATGGTATTTTTTTTCCCTGAGTCCGAATATGTTAATATTTTTCTTGAGAAACCAGTAGTTCATCCCCTAACGCCCAAATAAAAATTCGGCTTAAATTATGCAAATAGAGATATTAAGCTTATTTTTCAAGCCATTCCGTGTTTCTATTTCGGGGGAAAACCGGTCGGGCATCGGGGAAAACCGGTCAATATAAATTAGGTTATATAAAAATGTCCATTTTTTTTTAGTTTTAATAATATTTTTAATTTAGTTTTTATGTATGGTAGACTATAAAGACATTTGTTAAATGTTTTCTATTCCTTTTTTTCTTTTAAATAATAATAATAAATAATCCTACGCCGTTTTATAATGAACCTTAATAATAATAATAATAATAATAATAATAATAATAATAATAATAATAATATAATAATAATAATAATAATAATAATATTGTAATTATTATTATATTATTATTATTATTATTATTAT
Organism: Trachelipus rathkii; assembly: GCA_015478945.1. Lineage (NCBI taxonomy): Eukaryota > Metazoa > Arthropoda > Malacostraca > Isopoda > Trachelipodidae > Trachelipus > Trachelipus rathkii. The sequence continues at coordinate 26,165 of JABUQX010085109.1, read as the reverse complement.
TATTATTATTATTATTAAATTATTAATAATAATAATAATAATAATATTATTATTATTATTATTATTAATACTTTTATTTTCATCATTATATGCTAAATAAACATTGAAAAAAAAAATTATCACAATAAATTTTAATAATTTCTAATAATAATAATATTTACACTTTTTAACAAAATAGGCACTTTATATTATGAGTAGGCCTACGTACGCACACGTAAATTTGTTGACAAAAAAAAAAATGACAATATTATAATTTAAATTATGACAATCAATTTTAATAATAATAATAATAATAATAACTAATAATAATAATAATAATAATAATAATAATAATAATAATAATAATAATAATAATAATAATAATAATAATAATAATAATAATATAATAATAATAATAATAATAATAATAATAATAATATAATAATAATAATAATAAATAAAATATAATAATAATAATAATAATAATTAATTAATAATAATAATAATAATAATAATATTATTATTATTATTATTATTATTGTAGGGAATTTGAGGGTTTTTATTATTATTATTATTCCTTATGGTCATCCTTATTATTTCTTCATCATTTTAGTGTTGGAGACCTTATCATATATTTCATCTTTTTTGTTTATCCTCTAAATTTAAAGTATAGGAAAGTAATTATTAAAACGCGAAGTGAGGGCATGACATTGTAAAGCCCTGAACAAGAGCACTGAGGGAGTGAATAAAGTAGAAGCCGCAGAGAAGAACCGTGAGAGGTCAAGTTTCCACTCCTCTGGGTAAGTGTGAAACTAGTGGACGCGTTTTATTGAGAAGTTAGGTTAGATAATGGGGTTAATGAGTGTATTTGTTTGTTCGCAGGTGGAACTGACAAGGGATTTCATTGAGCTAACTTATCAGGGATTCTTCAACTAACAAGGGATCTCATTGAACTAATAAGGGATCTCATTGAACTAACTAGGGATCTCATTGAACTAGCACGGTATCTCAAGGGAACTTACCAGGGTATCTTCAAGGGAACGTTTATGGGATTCCAAGATTAGGGGCTTCTGCTAAAATTATTGAATGAAGCTCGTGAACCACCGAAAAGCTGTTCCCACATATTGAAGGAAAGAGTGCGTGTACTAGCGCCTAACTTCCGCAGAAAATTGCCCGCGGAGTCAGGAAACATTGACAACCATCCCACGACTGGGCAGCGAGAGTACAGCAGAGTTATTGTACATTCTGCCATATAAAAAGAGTATACCAGCAATATCGCAGTGGGTCGTGCACCATAGGGGACGTTTTGGGTGGACATTGCAGGGGTTATCACTGGAACTCCCATCTTGCTTTTAGTAAACTACTTGTTTATTGCTCTTTTAGCGTATGATTCTCCGCAAATTGGCGGTTTTTATTGTGAAGTAATAGTGGTCTTGAATTGGAATTATAGTCTTAAATTTTTGTTTGTCTCTTATTTTCCCCAGTAGTGTCAAGGTCTGGTTATAAGAGGCGTGATCATTGAAAGGGGCACATCTATTTAGCGACTTACCATGTTGGTTAAACTTCCTGGTGCCCACCGGTGTGGGAACAATTAATAAGAGTTGCCCTTGCCAAGGGAGACAGGCACGGCCGGCCCAGCGGTTTCACTGAGTCAGTGACCCCGGTCCAGGCGTCGAGATCCACTGGGGACTTCCCCGAGAGGTTGCCCTTGCCCAGGGAAACAGGCGGTCGAACGAAGTCGGGCCAGAGACGGACCCACGCCGAGTTTATCGGAGTCGGGAACGGACGGGAAGGGAAATCCAAGTAGGGCTTCACTCCAGGGTTGGCAAAAACCCAGGTTTTTTATCAAAAACCCAACCCAGCCAGGTTTTTGGGTTTTTTGGTTTTTGAGTTATGAATTTTTAGATTTCATAAAATTCTGAATTATTTTTTTCTTTTTTCAGGAAAGTTAGTTTTGTGGCCTGTCGATAGTAATTAATAAAATTTATTTATATTAATATTTAATAATATTCACAGTATTTAAAGTAAACTAAAAAAATGCCCAAAGCTAGATGTCACTCTGGAGGAAGAATTAGATCCAATGAATGGAATGAAGTAACATTTCAGGATGAGGAACCAAATAGGGTGATTTGTAATTACTTCCATGAAAGTATTATTAGAAAAATTGAAAGAGTTAAGGTTCATCTTGAAAAGTGTAAACTTAAAAGAACACATGAAGATTCCTCCGTTATATCTGAGGCTTCTGAGTTTGAGCATTCCATAATTTCTGATTTAAGCATCAGAAGTAATACAGGTCATAGAAGTGATGAAAGTTTAGTAGAACCAAGTACATCTGCATCATTTTGCTTTAGCTCTTCTACACCAAAAATCAAGAAGCAAAAAACGCTATCTAATTTTGTTGTTGTTACTAGACCTGATGAAAAAGAAAATCTTGATTTAAATATAGCCAAATATATTTTCTCCTGCAATATACCTTTTAGCACTGTTGAAAATAATGAATTCAAGACCATGATTAGAACTCTTCGACCTGGCTATGAACCTCCAAATCGTAAATCTATTGGATCTACTTTACTTGCAAAGGTAAATGAAGAAGCAATAAAAGCATTCCAGTCTGATGAAACGAGTGAATCAGTAACGCTTTTACAAGATGGATGGAGCTCTGTTACAAACGATCCTATGATTGCTCACAGTTTACATAATGGCAAACAAACTTACCTTTTGTCTACTACAGATGCAGGCAGCCAAAAGAAAACAGCAGAATACAGTGCTCAACTGGCAAAAGAAGCAATTAAAATTACCAGGGAAAAATATAATAAACAGGTAAGTAAGCTGTATAATCTTTCTGAATTTAGTGCATCACACATTTATTAGTATATTCATTAAGAAAATAAAATTTTCCATCACATTAAGTTTTAATAATTTAAATTTGCCCATAGGTTTTTGCTCTATGCTCTGATAACGAAAATAAAATGATTCGTATGAAAGAAATTATTAAAGAAGAGTTCCCAGAAATAATAACTTACGGATGTTCAGCTCATTATTTAAATTTAGTTGAAAAGGAGGTATCTACAAAGACAATTCTAAAACATATTGTTGAAGTCAATAAATACTTTCGAAATCATCACAGACCTCATGTAAGCAATTGTATCACATTTCACAATATTTTTTTTTATTGTTAATTTGCTATACAAAATATTCAAAACTTTGATGTAGATACTTGGATATTATTCTTGTATTGCATAGTCTGCATTATTAAAATTTTAAATATACTGTATATTTGTTACAGGGCTGGCTAGTTGAAAAAGGAGGCATGATGCCTCAATTGCCCAATGACACTCGTTGGAACTCCCAATTGGACTGCATTAAAACGTATTTGGAAAACCATTCTTTATATATAGAAATAAGAGGAGAACATATGGAAGATATTGATAGTAATATTGGCAAGTTAATTGATAATGTATCCCTTAAAAGGGAAGCAATGAACATGCAGATACAGCTCCAGACTGTTGGAGCAGCTCTTAATAAGGTAAAGATTAATGACTTAATGAATTAATATAGCGTCTAGCGACTACTGTATTAGTAATTATAAAATGATTAAAATCAGATTCACAAAAGCTGCAAAGCATAATTAAACTGCTATTTTTGTTTATTGTCATCAATTTTGTACAACAAATCATATTTTTCAGCAGATAAGATTATTTCACAATTCACATTCATTTCAGCTCCAAGCAGACACTACAATGATCGCAGATTCTGTTGAAATCTGGCTGGACCTAATTGAGGATGAGAAACTATCTCCTTACAGAAATGAAATCTTAAGAAGATTCAATGCTGCAGTGGGCCCATGCCATTACTTAGCAAATTTGACACATCCACATTATAAAGGTATTTTTTTAATAATTATAATTAACATTTCATGCCCAATTTCATACTTTATATATATATATATATATATATTATTTATATATATATATATAATATATATATATATATATATATATATATATATTATATATATTATTATATATATATGGATACAGGAGCTAGTATAAGTTTAATATCTGCTAGTTTGTTTGAAAAATTGGATCACAGAAAATACCCATTACATGAGACACCATTCAAACGAGTGTCCGGAATAGGACAAGTACTTTTCCCTGTAATGGGAGCAGTTACCCTTTCATTGGAATTTTCACCTACTTATTACACCAAAGCAAGTACCTTTGTAATAATTCCTGATGGAATCACTGAATATGAGCTAGTTATTGGGTATGACATATTGCGGGAAGAACATCTATTGCCTGACCCCCATAATGGTGAATTGGTCCTACGACGAGAAAATATGGTGACACCAGTTTCTACGGATGTCCGACACACCAGTGAAAAAGAATATCATTGTAGAGTAGCAGAAACCACTACCATACCACCCAAAAGTTTTTCAGCTTTAGAGATTAAGATTAATCTCCTCAACATATCTGACGAAGACCTGATCCTACTGGAAAACAACCCAAATGATAAAGTAATAGTGGGACCAGGAGTATTATCTCTAGAACAAAATAAAACTATCATAATGGTTCAAAATACTACTGATAAAATACAGAAATTAAAGAGGGGCCAGAAGATCGGCCAGTTAGAAATAATAGGCAAAGAGTGTCCAACCATAAACTTGGTGGAACTTAATCAAGAAAAGAAAAATGATTATGAATCATGGACCCCAGAAAACTTAACAAACGCATTTCGTCTAGAGGAGGCGGACATATCACCCATAGAAAGAAATCAGTTATTAGCCCTCCTTTCTAAATATCCCACGGTACTCAGCTTGGGGGATTCTGATGTAGGTTGTACATCCATCCTCAAACATAGGATAGAGACAACTACAGAAGATCCAGTCCAAGTGCCCGTAAGAAGACTGCAAGGACCAGTTTTGAGAGAGGTAGAAGAATGTTGTCAACAGCTGGAGAAGGATGGAATTATTCAACGGAGTAAGTCGCCGTACTCTGCTCCAGTGGTGCCAATCCGCAAACCTGATGGCACTATACGATTATGCATTGATTACCGCGCATTAAATAAAATCACCAGAGGAGACAGTTTCCCCATTCCTAATTTAATAGACATGCTTTTCAGTCTACAAGGCATGAAATATTTCTCGACCATAGACCTGGTAAAGGGTTATTACCAGGTAGAGATGGACGAAGACAGTGTGGAAAAAACCGCTTTCACCACTCCTCTATCTCACTGGGAATTCCTAAGAATGCCATTTGGAGTCAAAAATGGACCCGCTACATTCCAGCGGGGCATGAGGATGGCTCTAGCCAAAATACCATGGACTAGTGTCATGGTATATTTAGATGATGTCCTCATCATCAGTGACTCATTTAGTAAACACCTTGAAATTTTAGATAGGGTTTTACAGGCTTTCCAAGAAACAGGGTTTAAAATAAAACCTGCTAAGACCGATCTACTTCGCAAACAGGTGAAATATCTGGGACATTTAGTTTCTGAAGAAGGTATGATTCCCTTGGATAAAAACCTTCAGGGAATCATGGATTTTCCAGCTCCAACAACGATAAGGAAAGTGAGGCAATTCCTTGGGATGGTAAATTTTTACCGTCGCCACATTCCCAGGTGCTCAGAAATGGCAAAACCGTTATTTGAACTACTTAGTCTAAAGAACGTAAAATGGACTACCCAATGCCAAAAAGCTTTTGAAGACCTAAAGAAAGCTTTGGCAGATCCTCATGTATTATCTTACCCTGATCGCTCTGAAGATGCTTCACCTTTACTATTGTATGTAGATGCATCCAATATAGGTGCTGGAGCTTGTCTAGCTCAAGAACAAAATGGGGAACATCGTCCCATTGCTTATATTTCAACAACTTTCTCTAAGGCAGAGCAGAGATACAGTACTACGGAACGCGAAGTAGCTGCTATTCGCTGGGCTGTAAAATCTCTTAAGCCATTTTTGTATGGAATCAAAGTTTTAATCCATACTGACCATAAACCACTACTCTATCTGAACAACATGACACTAGTGAACCAAAGAGTAGCTCGAACATTAGAAGAAATTAATGATATAGATTATGAACTAATCTATATCCCTGGGAAGGAAAATGTCATCGCTGACGCCTTGTCACGATCACCTGTTCCTGACATTAAAGAAGAAGACATAAAGGACCAGAAACAGATCCCTGCTGGATATGCAGAAGTTCAAATGCCAGGAGGGGGAGATTCCTTGTTCCAGAGTTTCTCAGTATGGCTTTATGGTACACAAGAAAAACATCAAGAAATAAGAGAAGGGGTTGTGCAAGAATTGATAGACAATCGTGCAACATACAAATTACCCATGGGAAAGAGTAATATTTCCATTACGAAACAACTCCGTCTCATGAAGCATACAGGACAACTGCCAATAGTGCAGGCCATAGAAGCTTTTGGTACACTTTTCAAGGCTAAAGTATTAGTATATTACAGAAACAGTAAACCTTTACAATTTGGTTGTCACCTAACCAAACCACTAATGTTTGTGCTTTATTATGTTTGGGAGGATTCCACTACAACTTATTAGTGGGAACTAGCAATGACAATTCAAACCATCTTCAGAATGAACCTATAGCCGTTTTAGAAGAAGTCAGGGAATATGATTTGCTGAATGAATCCTTAGATGAGCAATCAAGTATATCATTACCAACTGCGGTGGTTGAACAAAGGGATCAAGTTAAAACCGGTGGGGAGGTGCCCAAAACACCTAGAATATATCAATTATCTATAATTGATCATGAAGACACACATTGGGATGAAATATCCATAACACCGGTGGAAATTAAAGATTATCAACAAAATGATCGTGTATTAAAAAGATTATACCAGGCTGTTAAAAATAATAGGCCTTTGACAGGCAATCTTAAACCGTATTTACGTTTCAAGAAATATATTTTTATCCAAGATGGTCTCCTATGTAAATTAACCAAATATGAAGAAACAACTTACATCGTCCCTTTTACTGCCTTTACTAATTTGGCAATAATGGCCCACATTAATTTCGCGCATATAGGCAAAAACAAATTACGTGCCTTAGTAACTAGGTATGTTTGGAATCCAAAGGCTTATGATATATGTTATGACATTGCTACAACATGTTACAAGTGTCAGGCATCAAAAATTGCTAATATTATATATACTCCACCAACCATAAAAATTACAACTGATTTTCCATTTGAATTGGTGGCTATGGACCTGTTGCAATTACCCAAAACCAAGAAAGGAAATAATTATGCATTAGTTATGGTAGACCACCACTCAAAATGGATCGCTGCAATTCCCATACCTAATAAAAAGTGTAAAACAGTGACTAATGGATTTCAACAAAATATGTTACCATATCTCCCAAACATACCAAAGAAAGTATTGACAGATAATGGTCGGGAATTCATCGGCCCAGAGTTTGAAGAAATGCTTCAACTTAATAATATACGACACATTTTGACAACACCTTACACTCCTTCATCAAATGGAGCTGTGGAAAGAGTTAATAGAACTATAATTCAGTACTTAAGAATGACTATCAAAGATTACACCTTGTGGGATGCAGAGTTGCCAAGAATAGTTATGATATATAACCATACTGAACATTCCCAATTAGGTCTGTCTCCTTGTGAATATATTCTCCAAAAACAACACACACCCTATAGCGGACTATCTTGGAGAACTGAAGATATATTTTGGCAACCAGGACATTCTCATTATCAACCTTACCAGTTGCACCAAAAAGTAGGTTTAAAAATACATTTACCGGGTGATTTGGTAACTAACAAATTCCGTCCTCGTTACCATGGCCCTTATGAGGTAATTAAAGTTAATGAAAATATGATTACCTATGTACTTGAATCAATTGAGGGAAAACAGTACAAAGTCCATCATCGCCAATTACGGAAGTGGTTGTTACCACCTCATTATTTAGAGAACAATGAATTATTTCAAAAATGGGCTATGAATTTAACTGATGATGACCTTTTTGAAAAAGCTGAAAAAGCCCAAGGACTAGAGAGAAAAATTGAATTAAATGAGGAAATTATTGATGAAGAGAAAGGAACTTCTAGTCAAGATCAGTTAGAAATAACTGGTTTGGATGACTCAGATGACTTTGAGTTTGAAGGTTTTGAAATAACTGAAGAAACAGTGGAAACCTTCCGGACAATAAAAAATAAAATGCAAGAAATGCAAACCCAAATGAACTTACCTATAACTTCAGTGTCTCTCCATCCTCTCCTAACTCACCTAAAGAAATTGAGCAAATAGAAATTATTGAAAATCTTTCAGATATTGAGCTTTCTAATCTGTTGCCAGAACCAACACAAAATGAAAAAAATGACCAATCAATTTCTTTGATTAGCAGTACACCAGAATCAAGTTTAAAAGAATTTTTAATGGGGCATCTTGTGAGGAGTAGTAGAGCTTTACAAGAAAGGCAACCAAATGAAACTGTAATCAGATGGAGTTTAAACACTCTCAGAGAAAATAGAAATGCTCAGTCTCTTCATAGAGAAAATTTAGATGAAATTAAAAGACGATTATCCTTAAATGAGACTCCCCTTGAGATGGAGGAGGAGAGAGACGATGCGCCTAGCGAGTTTGATTTTGCTGGATTTTTAGAAAATGGAAGAGATGAGGTAGAGCCAACTACTTTCGATAATGATGAAAGGCCGCATACACGATCCAGAGGATTGTGTCAGGACATACCAAATGTACAGCCATTTATATTAGAACGAAAAAGGACAACAAATAATTGAAATACATAGTTCAGTATAAAAGACCTAATCAGGTTACTGATATTTAATATCACTAATGAAAAGGTGTGAAGAATAATGAAGCAGTATCATTAAGTAAATTCACCTGTTGACATGTGAGAGAAACAAGAAAAATCTTATTTGAGAAACATAACCTATCCCACGTTGTTGTCCTCAACTAACGGTGGGAGGATAAGCTGGTATTAACAGTTTCTTATTTTCAGAGTATTTAGAGGAAATGAATTTTCTGATACCAAGAGTATCTATTTTTTAATAAATTTCTATTCAATATTCATAAAGAGTAATTTATCATCAAGTGAATACAAAGTTGAAAAATACTAAAAAGTATGAACACTTGTTAGATAAACTATAAAATAATAACATCACAAAAATTTGTGACTTTCTTAAATAAACATAGGAGTATTTTGTTCGTTCAAAGTGAAAAGTGACAAACTATTTGAATAAGAGTATTGTTTTGGGCCAAACCCAAAAACAGAAATAAGAAGAAACATTATTGGAATATATAAGAAGATTAATACAATTATTTAAAAGAACTAAAAGATCGTAGTACATAATTGAGAAGAATAGTACATATTCATTGACCATAAAAGAAAGAGAAACGATAACAAATTTCAAGAATTATTAATAACAGAAAAGAGGACATACTGAAGTTGATATTAACTCCAAGACCAGTACCAAATTTGAAGAAGCTTAATTCCCCTAACAAGGGTTAGTTAGATATTGAAGTTTTGTTAAATAGTTAAATAATGAAATAAATGCACAATTTTTATTTATATTGATTAAAAAGGATTTTTCAAACTTTGCCTGATCACTGTTATTTTTAACAGGGACCAGGTTTAGAAGCTTAAGTTCAACAAGTGTGGAAGTTACACCATTTATCAACAATTCGAAGTCGGATATCAACACTTCAAATTAATCCAGAGTGGATTCCGGAAAGCAAACTACATTTGACATTTAATTATTATTTATAACCGTGATCATTGTTACTTTTTAACAACAATACAAGAGACCAGGATTTGCCAACATTGGCAATTATCAGTGTTGAATAATTCTCCAAATAAAAATATTTAATCATTAAACAAACCAGAAGCTGTTTGTTTACAAATTGAAGGTGGTGGGTTCCCTAATCTTACTAACCTCACTAACCAGGAAGGTGAAGGTATGTGGAGTTTTATTTAAGTTTATTTTATATTAAATTCTAAAGTCATAAACATTAAATTATTAAGTTATTAATATTAAATTATAAATTATTGCGTTTTTGTAATAAAATATAAACAATTTTAATTGTCCCCTAAATATCTAAAATATTATTGAATTAATCAGTTAGTTAGTTAGTTAGATTTTCCTTAAGTATAAAATTTTTATCAATTATTAAATTATTTATTATTAAATATAATAATTTATGTAAATACTTACGCATGTCTTACTTATGTTAATATAGTCTTAAATGTTCACATCCTTCTTTTAAAACCCTGCATTGCGCTTTTGCATTACTGGCTTGCGATTTAAAATTTTTGTGTAAGTAATTACTGTTCTTTTTCCCAATAGCACCATCCCTTTTATTATGCACCATTCTTTCCTGGATTATTTTTAATTTCCAGTTTCAGTGGACGAGTGTGTCCAATTCTACACGCAGCAGGACCCTTTTGGTCTGAAGCAATTGTCTTGCAATTTCAATAGAAGAGAGGTCATTTCTTTCTTCCTTAAACGAATACCAAGACAATAAGAAAAGCTTAGATAGGTTAGTCCCTTCTTATTCCCTTTTCTTATTTTATTGCAGCACCTAAACATATATATATATATAATATATATAATATATTATATATATATATATATAGTATATATATATACTATTAATAATATATATATATTATATTATATATAATAAATACTATATAATATGGTGTGCTGTGTGTGTGTTGTGTCGTTGTGGAGGTTTTTTTTCTCAAACTTTTACTAATTTTTTTCCCGGTGCAATAACGTACCTTAACCTCTTAACTTTAAGGAGCATAGGAAGCTGAAAAGAAGAGAAAAAATATATAAATATATATATATATATATATATATATATTATATATGTATATATATTATATATATATATATATATATATATATATATATATATTATTTATTTATCAGGAAAGAGACTTAGTAGAGCACAAGAAGAAACAGCTGAAAAATGGGTGCATGAGTTTCATCCTGATTTTATAAGAGGCTACTTTTCGTTTAAGCTAGAGGATAGTTCTATATTTTCTCCACATTATTTTGAAAAAACTTTTGTTCAATCCACCCGAGCATCAGATTGGTGGAGAATAATTAACCTGAAAGAACAAAAAATGCAGGTTCTTCCAGAAAATTTTCCCAAATTTTTAGTAAACTTACATAATTGCCCTGCAAGTTCAGGTTCTATTGAAAGAATTTTTTCGACCTTTGGGCAAGTGTGGACCAAAGTAAGAAACAGGCTAGGGATGGAAAAAGCAGAGATGCTTGTGCGGGTTAATAGATATTTGAAAGGTCGCAATGTTCAGACTGATGAATGAAAATAAGTTCTTTAAATTTATGATTTTATAGCTGAAGTTAAAGGTAATTCAACTTCAAAAAGTAACTTTTTGTATTTTTTTTAATAAGGTCTTAAATTACAATGATTTTATCTACTTTTTTTTACCTTTAATGTTTATAAATTAATGAATTTTATTGTAAAAAAAACATTTGCATATGAAATAAAATCGATAAAATATATGAAACTTTTACACATTTCAATTTTGGGTTTTTGATTGGGTTTTTGTTTTGGGTTTTTTGGGTGGGTTTTCTGGGTGGTGGGTTTTTGGGAAGTCCACGTAGTGCTTCACTCCCTTAAGGGACAGTCGGAACGGGAAGGAACGGGCTAGAACCCACATCCGTTTTAGGATCGGCGGTTCGGAAAAAATCCCTGGGTGCTTTACTCCGTAGGGATCAAATCGGGAGAATGGGAGTGGGCGGCAACAGGTTAATCTGTCAAGGTTGGTGTCCAAACGGGAGCAAAGTCACCGTGGCCAACAGAATCATAATCCGTATATATTAGATTGAACCAGTGATAGCGTACATGGTGGTCGGGAGTAACCAGTGGAGCTTCACAACGATTAACAGGAGGATTAGGAAAACCGCTCGTATCGCGCGCAGTTGAAAAGGATTTGCTGTGTCGGATTTGCCACATTATTATTATAATAATAATAATAATAAAATAATAATAATAATAATAAATAATAATAATAATATATAATAATATATAAAATAATAATAATATAATATTAATAATAATAATAATAATAATATAATAATAATAATAATAATATAATAATAAATTAATAATGATATATTATTATTATTATTATTATTATTTTATTTTATTATTATTATTATTATTATTAATATAATATAATAATCATAAGTAATAATAATATAAATAATAATAATAATAATAATATAATCAGTGTGAGAAATTTTCCATTGGGATCGGGATCAGTTTGTTTTTTAAAATCGACTCTAGGAGTCGGAGTCGGGGCACGGTTGTTTTTTACAATCGATCTGGGAGTCGAGTCGGGAGTCGATTTTTTTTTTCGACTCCATCGCCTGATATAATATATTTATTATTGTGATCATATATATTCATATATATATTATATATATATATATATATAATATATATATATATATATATATATAATATATATATATTATAATTATATATATATATATAATATACACTTTTGTAAATCTGCCTTCCCTCCTCTTATTCGATCTGATTGGTCTGTTGCTAATCCTCCACTAAAAAGGTCCATCTCTTCGGCTCCTATATTTTCCTCTAACTGAACCCTGGACGATTCTGGCATTCCCATCCTCCTAATTCTTCTCTCAGGTGCCCTAATGGAATTTGCCTGTGATTACGTTGATCAGATCATGGGCGCTTCGCTGAAAGTTAATTACAGTTGGGAAGGCGGGTGGCCCCGCGAGGTGTTAATCCCTCGTTCAATATATTTCCTCTATGTTTCAATGCTAACACTTTCCTCAGTGCTGGTAGCCCGCACATGTCCCCTATTCGAAAAAACGGAAGCTGCTGCTGACCTTTCTAACCTATCGCCCTCAGCTCGTTACTGGTATTCTTCTAAGATTTTGAAACCTTTCTCAACCTCATTTTCTTAGACAGGGTTCCACTAAAATTTTGAATTTGAATTTCCTGACTTTCCCTGACTTTCCTCCCTGAACCAAAATCTGCAAATTTTCCCTGACCCAGCGTGTTCGTTTTTTTGTGTATAAAGATAATCTATTAATTTTATTGCAGCCTATTTACGTGTCAGTTCATACACATAAATTATTGAAACTGTACTTTAGAATTATTCATGCATCATGGATGATTTAAAAAAATTTTTTTTTTTTAGTAATAAGCCTATACCTTACCCATAGCCGTCCAAAGCACTCCTTTTTTTTTATTTTTTCAAAAGAAAACAGTTTTATTTATACAAAAAGAAAATAAATTAAAAGCTTACATTAATAGCCTAGGTGAATAACGTCTACTGTGATCACAAAAGTTCTAAATGGGGAGATTTGTTAACTTTTTCTTCTCAAGCATCTGAATTTTTGATTTTATAGCGTCTTCTTCTGTCAAAGCTTTCAGTTTTAACATCTTTCTCTGCTCTTCAAGTTTTATTGATCTGTATGGATAATTTTCTTTTTTCAACCTTTTTATTCTCTTCTTCTTTTTGGTTCTGTTTTGACTCTTTGAGATGTTCTTCATATCCCCTATGGGCAGCTCTTACATTTGTCAACATTTTTTGAGTGATAGGAACTTTATGAATACTTTCATGAGATCTTATAGCATTGTGCACTGTTCTTTGAGAAATCAGACTATGTTCTTTCAGATTTTCCACTAAAATTGCTTAATTTATAGAAAACCCTCCTTCCACTGTCCCATTTCCATGCAAAAATATCAGTCCTAATTTAATAATTTGCCACAATTCCACATAACATTGATTCCCAGGTACTATAGAAGAAAAAAAACTAATCAAGTCTCTTAGAAAGACAATCACCATCCAAAAATATTTTGAATTTTAATTCAAGGGTAGAATGAGCTTCACTGCAAAGTAGAGTAATTGTGCTTTTTCTTTCTCAGCAACAGAATCCTGTGATTCAAGTATTGGTGTACAATGCCCTCTACGAATCAATCAAATCTTTGGTTTCCTCTGTTCGGCTGATGAATAAACTATAAGCTAGGATCCATGATAGAGCCATTGGAACAGGCTGTACTTCAGAGGATATCTTCTAATATCTTATTCTTCATTTTTGATTTTGAAAAGTCTGGCATCATCAAGTTTTGTCATGTAAATCTAATGCAAAAGTTAGTTTAGACTATTAGACATTAGGAATATATGAGACTAGTAAAAACGCCACATGGCCTATCGAGACGTCCCAGTCAACCCCTACCCAATACATGCTCATGGCAAATCCACAAAGCACCCTAGGCTTGTCAAATTACTGTAATACAAATCCACCAATTTGGCTTAGTCAGAACTAATGATATATAAATATGATACCCAACATCCACATGCCTTAATAACTAAGTTATGGGTCACACATGCCATCTAACATAAATAACTACTATAACTAAACCCGCCAATTCTGGCTTCGTATATATATATGATACCCAACCCATCCAAACGAATTAACCGTTCTTAAATGTTGCAATCGAGTCACACTACAACCTCCTCTGGCAGACTATTCCAAATTTTAACAACCTATTACTGAATGCATGCAGTTGTTGGTTGTAGCAGGCATTTTACTGGACTTAAGAAATCTTTCTATAATATTTAGTACGAGACATTGTAAATCTGTGAACAGGAATGAACCAAGGTTCAGTTTGACGTCAAACCACTGGACCCCTCCGTTAAGTTAAGTTTTTTTTTTTTGGGTTTGAAGTCATTTTATAAAAAAATAATAATACCTTCAAACTGCACAAAAATCAAATATCCCTTCGTCAAACCTCAAAAAAAAAAAAACACCTCAAAAGTATAATTCCCTAAAAAGAAAAGATTAACAACATTAAGTCATAAGTCATACAGTCTAAAAACACATCCATATACCAATACCTTCCATCGGAAGGATGAACTTGGAACAACTTCTACGAACAGAATAGGAAGAATAGTAGGTAATAGTGAACTAACAATAGAAAAAAACAGGATAGAAGTAGATTTTATGGAATGTCATTCTCGCCATCTTTTCATTCACTTATCAAATACAGATCTCTCATCCACAATTAAACAGTAAGGAAAAAAAATATATCAAAATATGTAACATGGGTCCATGGATCATTTCTTTATATGTTTGTGAAATTTTTAAATTCCCCTGACTTTTCATGCTTTTTTGGAATTTCCCTGACTTTCACCATATCTTAAAACGTTTCCCTGACTTTCCCTGACCACTTTTTTTTTCCCTGACTTTCCCTGACTTTCCCAGAAAGTGACACCCTTAAGATCATATCTGGAATCTCACTCCTTCTACCAGTCGCCAGTACGACTTTTCGCGCTGAGGTCATTGGCGATTGCTTTCTAATTCTACTGATTTATGGTTTTTCCGCTCTTGGGAAGTAAGGGAGATTGCGTGGTGAGCTTGAAAAATCCAAAGCAATTTGACTGGGTTATGGTAAAGAGTCCACTGCTCTCCAACGCTCCGCCCTCCCTTTGGGTTAATCCTCCTTCTCTTGCTCACCTATGTCTAGTTTTCTTTCAAATTGCTTTGTTGATGGGGGCGACTTCTTTTTCTTCAATAGGGTGTCCTCGGGTTCTGTCTAAATCTCTTACTTTATTCTACTTTTCCGTATGATCTTCACCGCACATCTACCTATCCACATAATCTGATGACATCGACCCTTCATTCTTCAACTCATTTCAATTCTACAAACCCTTTTAATTCTAGAATTGCCTCTCGTCTTAATCTTTCCGATTCTATTCTCGCTGATCTGGATAAATTTCCGACTCGGGTCGTCTCAACCTTGTGAATTCAATTCTTTAAAAACCCAACTTTTCAAATCTCCCTCTCTAAGGCACCTTCTAACTTTCCTATCTCTTTCGAAGGTTCTCTGATCTCTCCTGTTGACAATATTAACATCCTTAACATCAACAAAAAAAATGTCTTGGAAACCTCACATCACAACGGTTGTTAGGGCGGTCTCAAAGAAACTGGGAGTTCTAATTAGACTGCAAGACTTTTTTTTCATCTTATCAGTTACTCCAGTTATACAAGGGCCTCATCCGCCCTTGTATGGAGTACTGCTCTCATATCTGGTGGGGACTCTGGTTTCACCCGGCTTTTGGATAGAGTCGATTAAAGGTCAAAAGGCTTATAAACTGTTCCTGTACTTTCCACTTACTTAACCCTCTATCTTTTGCAGTGCGATGTCGGTGCTCTCTCTCTTTTCTATTGGTTCCGCAGCAGCAGGTACTCGATGGAACTTATTACTTGCGTATCATCATCTTTACGAAGCCCTCGTAACACAAGGGCTGCTGTATCTGCAGATGAGTTTTGTGTTGATATTGGTAACTCCAGGCTAGTTCGCTGCATTATTTAATTTTTTCCTGCCACCTCTGTTCTGTGGAATTCTCTTGCCATCTTCTCATAGTTTCCTGGTTTAATTTATCTCCCTCATTTCAACGCTGCGTCTGTACTCATCTGCGTAATTTACGTTAGTTGGTGAACTTTTGACGCATACAACATCCCCTCTTTAAATAGGGCTCTGCCCATGAGTGGTGGTGACAACTTATAATATATATATATATATAATATATATATATTATATATATTTATATATATATTATAATATATATATATATATATATATCTATTATATATATATATATATATATATATTATATATTATAGTATATTGTTAACTTTGCTAACGTTATAATAATACCAAACTCAATCAAAATTGAACATATACTCTTGGAAATACATATTTAAAATAAAACTGATTAACACTAATAAAGAAATATAAAGTGTCTTACCTTATAAATAATTACGGCAACTTTAATATGCTTAGGACCTACCAATTTATTACCCAAAACAGTTCCTGGCCAGGCTCTACCTCGAAATAATAAATCATAATTACAGAGATCCTTTGCATTGAATCATAAGATAGGAGCAATTAATGATGGTAGTTTCAAAAATTAATTTGACTTTCAGAACGATATTGCACTGTTCTTTATTTTTAACTTAAGGAATTTCAATTAGAGAAAAGTATTACATAAATATTTCCCAACATAAACTAGGTTGGGATTATAGTCTAATTTAAGTAGAACTTGCACTGTTATATGCTTAACAATTTAAAAGTTGCATATAAACAAAAACAACTTTTTCCGAACGATGGTCACAAGTACTTACTTATCCTTGTTTTTTATAATAATAATATGATCAAGGAGGTTGCGCGATACATATGCGCCTTGCTCAATTGGTTAAATATTACAGGGAAACAATTGAATAACGTTTCTACTAAAATTTAAGTATAATTATTTTAAAAATAATAAAGTTAATAAATAAATTAATATTTTAACAATAAATATGAAGTTTTTAATTATAATTTTAACAATCTCCCCAGAGAGAGATTGTAGCCTTGGGCTACAATGACTATTTTAATGAGTCTAGTTTGGACTTAATGAGCTTGTCACACTTTAGGGCTGCTTGACGTTTAGGTCTACCAACTACTGCCTCCGAGTCATCAGCTGCTTTATCATCATTATTTGATTTATCTTTATCATTAGAGACTTTATCTATTATTAAGGACAATTCTAATGGATACAAATTACTTATTGAATGGTATAATATTTGTCCATTACTTTGTTTAACTTTAACAGTTCTTATTTTGTTGTCATAACCAATTACAACTTCCATAACTCTACCCATCATCCAGAAGGGACGAGGCTTTAAGATGGATTTTATTAGCACTATATCATTTACTTTGATTTTATTTTCCCAAGAGATTTGATATATATCAGTCATAGCTTCCCTTAGATCTAATAGGTAAGCTTCATACCATAGTTGTTTAAACTGATTAAATAATTGCTCTTGAGTATCAAGAGTGCTTTCTAAAGAACCCCTGTCAGGTTCCTTCCAGACTTCGTCATTTGCATCCTTTAAAATAAGAGAAGTATTACAATTCAAACGAATGAATGAGTTAGGAGTTATGGTTTCAAGATCACTAGCTTCTGATCTATATGTGAGAGGCCTGCTGTTAATAGCATTTTTTATAAAAGACAAAGTTGTTAAAAGTTCGAAATAATTTAACCTCTTCCTACCAATAACTTTATACATACAAACTTTCAAAGTCCGTATTTGACGCTCATAAAAAGACCCCCACCAAGCTGAATAATTGGGAATACGAATATGCTTAATATTGTTAATTTTGAGTTCATCCCTGAATTCATTGGACCCCAGAGCCCTAGACAAGATGTCTGCCCCTTTCACGAATGTTCTAGCGTTATCAGAGTAAAGGAAATCTGGGATGGTATATAGGTTACAAAACCTTTGAAAAGCTAGTAAAAAATTTGTCACACCCATGTCAGGGACTAGTTCTAAATGAATTGATCTTACATTAAGACATGTGAATAATAGGATAAACATCTTGTCCAGTTTACCTGTAGTCTCATTAGTCACAAATATATGACCAGTAAAGTCAATGCCTGTGAATTTAAAAGGCATTACTAAATTCATATGATGTTTAGGGATGTCAGTGCACTTAGGATATTTAAAAGCACGCACATTGATTTTTTTGCATAACATACACTGATTTAAGACCTTTTTTATTGCTATGCGAGCTTTGGGAATCCAGAAACCTTGGTTTCTAATATAATTTAATGTACTATCTAATCCCAAATGCTGCATTTTTTTTATGAGCCTTCAAAATTAATAAGGTGGTGAAGTGGTGGTATCTTGACAAAAGGATAGGATTTTTGATATCATAATTAAAGTATGTACATTTAGATATTCTACCCTTTGATCTTAAAATGTCATCACCATCCAAAAATAAATTTAAGTTATTAACTAGGTTAGGTATTGCACCCTTTTGATCCGATTTTAAAAATTCAATCTCTTTAGTATATGAAGAGTTTTGTACTTTTTTGATCCAATATTTAAGAGCTTTTTTGCAAGGGTCTTCCTTAGTAATTTTGCTTAGAAACATAAACAAATAACTAGTTATATTTATTACTTTTTCAAATTTACTAAATTTATTTATTTCCAATATTTCATCAATATTATTATGTTTATTATTAATTACATTAGTATTAAAATTTAATGTAGCAAAATTACTAAATTCTGGAGAAAGTGAAAGCATTGGAAATTTTGGCCACCTCTCCAGATCCTTACAAAGCCACTCTGGACCATGTTTCCACATATTTAAATTTTTCGCAAATTGTTTAAAAGTTAAACCCCTGGTCAAAAGGTCTGCTGGGTTTTGAGCAGTTTGCACATAGTTAAAAATAATTTTTAGTTTATATTTACTTCTGATGTCATCACACAAAGTGATAACATCTTTTAACCTGTTATTAACATACTTAGCCTTGACCTTGGTTTCACCTGTCAAAAGCCAATTAAGAACTACTTGTGAGTCCACACCTATATTTACATATTCAAAAATGATGTTAAAATAAGAGTCTAAAATAGTGGATATGCATTTTAAAGCTAAAAGGACTCCTAATAGTTCTAAGGTTGGAATACTATAGGTCTTTTTAACAGGTGTTACTTTGGCCTTGGCAAACAAAAGGTTATTTTTTCCTTCACTTGAACCATATGCAACAAACCCATAACATTTAGCAGAACTGTCACAAAATATATTCAGACCATAGGATTCACTTTCATTCACAACTTGACGTGGAAACTCAATCTTACTCAATTCATTTAAATCCTCCTTCAGTTTACCCCATTCAGTCAACATTTCCCCAGGTAATTTTTCATCCCATTCTTTTTTAGCTTCCCAAACACTTCTCATTAACAACTTCCCTCTTACGGTAATAG
This sequence comes from Trachelipus rathkii, assembly GCA_015478945.1. Lineage (NCBI taxonomy): Eukaryota > Metazoa > Arthropoda > Malacostraca > Isopoda > Trachelipodidae > Trachelipus > Trachelipus rathkii. Next base: position 6,348 of record JABUQX010085109.1, on the reverse strand, counting down.
GTATTGTAAGTCCTAAAGGATCAAACAACTTGGAAGTTTCAGAAAGTATCTGTCGCTTTGTACTACACGAGCTCCTATAACTTACTGACGACACATGCAAGGAATCTTTCTTTAAATTGCATTTATACCCAAGCACCTTTTCATACTCATTTTCATGCTCCACATACCTACCATCCATTCTCATACTCTCACACAACTGCTCACAATTACTATTCCAAGAGCGAAGTTCAAACCCACCCTGGTTCATTCTTTCAAAAGTAAGATGGTACAACTTTTCCAATTCTTTGCAATTATTGCCTGTAAAAATCAGGTTGTCTACAAAAAAATTAGAAGACAAGATATCCCTACACTTATCATCAGGGAACTTTTCTACATGATGTTTCATTATATAATGGAGAATGAAAGGGGACGCTGTATAACCGAACAGTAAAGTTTTAAACCTGAAAGAGATTAATTCATCTTTCTGATACCATAAAAAACAGAATTTGTTTTTGTCATATTCGTCTCTTAATTTGATAGACAAAAAGGCTTGTTTAATGTCACTAAGGACAACATAATTATTAGTTCTAAATACTAAAAGTAATTTTAAAAGGGAGTTCATCAAATCTAAACCAGCATAAGAAGCCTGATTCAAGGAAGGGCTGTCTTTAGATATTTTAAAAGAGCAATTAAAGACAGGTCTTATCTTGGTTGTGATCTGCTCCTCACTTCTTATTATAGGTCTGTGAGGGATAAATATATAATCACATCTCTTAAATTTAGGAATATTTACAATTTCAATTATATTATCTTGCAAATATTGAGAAAAAATATTATTATAACTTTCTACAAGTCCTTTTTGCTTAAGAGAAGAATAGACTCTATTTAATACTCTCAAAGAAATATCAAAATTTGAAGCAACATTTTTAATTTTTTCTTCTATCCAAGGAAGTTTGACATAATAATTGCCATCCTGGAAAGAAATATCATTCTTAAATTTTTTAATCATGATCTCATCATAAGAGGCTAGATCATTATCCTCTTTAGTAGGAATACCAACACTCTCCATGGACAACAAATATTCAAGTCCATGTTCTACTTCAGAATCATCATAAATATTATCAAAAGGGTGAAAATAACTTTTAATAGGATTTAAAATCAAATTTACAATGGTTTCATTTACTAAAGCAGACTCCTCCTCTTCTATCAATGGAGATTGCATATTCACTTTACTTACTTCTATGATTTGATTTCTGGTTAAAAAATTTTGAACATTACCTATAGGTATAAACTTATTTGCAATTTTAAAACAACTTCCAGACATTATATTAACTAAATTAAAAGAAGGAAGAAATTGAATAATGTCTGTGCCTAATAAACAATCTATGTCAAACATATCATGGTCTCCACTGTCATAAAAAGAAGAATCAGCTAAAGGAATACCATTTTTCTTAAAATTTTCAACCGCTTTATTCATGCCGTGAATTCTATAATTTAAATTTAAATCATTGTCAATGAGGAAAGGCATGCTAAAAACTTCCCGATCATTAAATTGTAAACCCAATAACAGTTGCTGAAAAATTCGCTGTTTTGCACCAATGAAAGTTTGAATATTGTACTCTAATTCATGTAAATTATCAAAATTATTAATTAAACCTGTCATGGCATTTTTAGATATGTAAGAGCGTTGACTACATGTATCTATTGCTCCTCTTACTGTAACCTTTTTGTTGCCTTTAAAGAGTTGAAAGGAAATTGTTGGCAACAAATACACTTTATCCACATTTTGTTGGAAACTTATACATAAGGAGCTAACAGACTCATTTTGCTCATTTGGGATATCATTGGGACAAAAAGCTGTTATATGGGAATTAGCTTTACACTTAAAACAATTAAATCTTAATTTATTTTTAATACCATAACATTTTTCAGGCACATGACCCAAACCTCCACAATGATGACACATGTTTAGCTCTTTGGCACGTTTTATACGCTGAGGCACTGTTGGATACTTGTCACATAAATAGAGAGGATGATTTTTTAATTGACATAGCTTACAAATTGTAGGGTTGTAAGTTTGAGTTTCTATTTTATTATTTACATACATTTTAGAATCTTTACTATTATTTACAGTTTTAAAATTTTGAAGAGTACTAGATTTAGGAGCTTTAGTAGCTTGAAAAACTTTATTTACTTTAGCTTTGGTTGATACATCCTTCCTATTTTGGGACAAAATACTTAAAGTATTAATAACCTCATTATAATGATCAAAAATTTGTACCAAAGTAGGATAATTATTTGCAATTTTATGTATTAATTCACTTTTAAACACTTTAGGCAATTTTTGAAATATTATATTACTCAAAAGTAGACTTCCAGGTGTATCAGCTTCTAAAAAGTCTACTTCATAACTCTTAAGTTCATAAATCATTGACCTAAGTTCATTTATATACACTTTCAATTTCAAAAAGCCTTCATCATAGCCTTCATCAACCTTAAGATCTAAAATATTATTTATATTTTCATTAATTATGAAAGGCCTATCAAGAAATTCTTTCTTTAATAACCTTAAGGCTATGTCATAGTTTTCATCTGTAATAGACAGATGGCTTACTACTTTAAGAGCATAATCCTTTAAAAAACTAATTAAATAAGTAAGCCTTACTGAATTGGTTAAATTACTCTTATTACCGATTAAATTATTAAATTTATTAAGGAAATTGGAAAAAAGTAATTTATTCTTTCCCAATCCATCAAAAACTTCGCACTGCAACTGAGGCAGTTTAGAATCATTTATATTAACCTTATTTATTAAATCCAAAAAATTATCAGTATTTACACTCTCATTTATTTTTACAATTTCTTTAGGAAAATATTTTTCAAAGGACAATAACTCAGCTGACAACTCAAAATGGTAATCTACTTGACCTTCAAGCTCAGAATTAAAATAAGAAGGATCTAAATTATCTACATTATTATCAGACAACAGTATGACAATCTCTTCATCCAAACTTTTAATAGAATAGACTTCTTTCTCAATATCAGTATTTACAGCTCTAAATAGAGGCTCTGTTAATTTATTTTCATTACCAAAAGCAGTTAACTTTTTTAAATTATTAGTAATTTTTGCTTTAGAAATAGCTCTTTTTCTTATCAAAGCTTTAACAGAAGCTTTACAAGAGCTTAAAGCTTGAGCTTCTTCATCAGTTAGGCCCATAATTTTGATTAGGTATATCAACTTAGCCTATAATAAAATTTACTATTTGTAGCATAATTTAATTACTATACCTTAATATTAATAATTTTCTTAACCAATAAATGAAATCCAAATTCATTAAATAGGCAGCTTTATAATTTTCAATAGCTATAAGCCTATCGAACGCATGTACTGCTAGTAGACAAACTTAATTTCTAATTTTAGCATAAATTTGCTTTAATATATGATTATTATAACTATCCCATCACCAATTACTAACACTATCACTTTTTATAATATATTTACACTAGAAATGTTTAAAATCCATTTCAATTTAACAAAATTCACACTTAAATTTACATTTAGCTTTCGTGAATAATTTATAATATCGATATGTAATCGATATATCGATACATACTCGATACAAATATCGAACAAAGCAATATCGCTCCACTATCGATATTGAAAATATCGATCTTTCTAAGAACAATACGTCACAGTATAAATATGAATATTTCTACTATGAATACGTAATGCAATTTTTCGATACGAAAATAGAAACTTTTTCTGAGTTGAAAATTAATTTTTGAAATAAAAAATATATGTTAACTTTGCTAAGTTATAAATAATACCAAACTCAACAAAATTGAACATATACTTCTTGGAAATAATATTTAAAATAAAACTGATTAACACTAATAAAGAAATATAAAAGTGTCTTACCTTATAAATAATTACGGCAACTTTAATATGCTTAGGACCTACCAATTTATTACCCAAAACAGTTCCTGGCCAGGCTCTACCTCGAAATAATAAATTATAATTACAGAGATCCTTTGCATTGAATCATAAGATAGGAGCAATTAATGATGGTAGTTTCAAAAATTAATTTGACTTTCAGAACGATATTGCACTGTTCTTTATTTTTAACTTAAGGAATTTCAATTAGAGAAAAGTATTACATAAATATTTCCCAACAATAAACTAGGTTGGGATTATAGTCTAATTTAAGTAGAACTTGCACTGTTATATGCTTAACAATTTAAAAGTTGCATATAAACAAAAACAACTTTTTCCGAACGATGGTCACAAGTACTTACTTATCCTTGTTTTTTATAATAATAATATGATCAAGGAGGTTGCGCGATACATATGCGCCTTGCTCAATTGGTTAAATATTACAGGGAAACAATTGAATAACGTTTCTACTAAAATTTAAGTATAATTATTTTAAAAATAATAAAGTTAATAAATAAATTAATATTTTAACAATAAATATGAAGTTTTTAGATTATATTTTAACAATATATATATATTATATATAATATATATATGTTAAAGTTACTTTTCTTACCTATCGTATGATTGTTGATTTTACTGTATATCGATTATATATCGATAAAGATTATAAAAACAATTTTATTTTAAATGTGAACTAGAAGTTAATTTAAAAGAATAAAAAACACCAAAAAATGAGCGAAAAGTAACTTCACTTGTTTTACAAAAAAAAATTAAACTATATAAATTTATATTTTTACTCGTAAATTATTAGTATTTAGCAGAAATGAATGTAAGTGACATATACGAAATTTGTTCAAGTGACTGGTCACTTTTAAGTTTTTTGCAATATTTCCAATTAATTGTGACGAATAAGAAATGTAACGCATGCAATATTGAATGTGACATTAAAAAAAAAAAGAAGAAAAATTTTTTATAAAATTTTTCGGAGTGTTTCAAACTAATTACGAATCCACGGGTAGACCGCCCCGTGTTCATGAATCGGGGTCCTCTCGGCCTCTAGGTGGACTACGGGGGGGGGGAATTCCCCCCCTACCGGGATTGGTCTCCACCCCCGCTCTTTGGTCTTGGGGTGTCGCGGGGGTTCCTCCGACCATCCCCTTCGGGTATGAAACGTCCCCCCTCCGTCCCCCATCGGCTCGACCCCCTAAAAAGGAAATAACCCAAATATGGGAACATATCAAAATTTGCCACAAAATAAAGGCAAATCGATGCTGCGTAAACGTCTTAGCGCCCATCATATAATATATATATATATATTATATATATATATTAATATAATAATATATATATATATATTATATATATATATAATATATATATATATATGATATATATACTAATATATATATATAGTTGCTCAACTAAATTTTAAAATTAAACTTTCGTATTTTATCATTTTCCTGGCTTCTTTCGATATTTCAAATATATCGATATTTCAAATATTTCGATATTTCAAATGTACTCGATTCGATAGGTAAGAAAGTAAACTTTGTCCATATATATATATATATATATATTTAATATATATATATATATATATATATATATTATATATATATATATATATATATTAGGGATGGAATAAAGTTAATAAGATGCTGGGCATAATAAATCACAATGTTGTTTACAAGAGCAAGGAAGTAATAAGTAAACTATATAATAGGCTATGTTAGGCCAGTAATAAAGTATTGAGGCATAAGTTGGGCCTTATTAAAGAAAGACTGTAGATTATGCTAGCGAGAGTGCAACATGAGCAAAAGGATGATTTCTGGGTTTGAGGGTAAAAGCTATGAGGAGAGGCTGAAGGAGTTGGGAATGTTGGTAATTGTTTAGTATTGGTGACTTAAGTTCCAGTACATATATTAAAATTATAAACATTTCATTTACAAAAATGGTTTTAAAAAATTATTTGAAGTTTTTTTTTTTAAGCATCTGAGTTTATTTTTGAGTTAATCATTTTCGGTAATTGTGGAATATTACTGACTTGAGTTCCACGTGCATAGTATATTAAAATTATAACATTTCATTTACAAAAATGGTTTTAGAAAATTATTTGAAGTTTTTTTTTACGCATTTGAGTTTATTTATTTTGAGTTAATATTTTCACTAAAAATATTAACATAGTAACGCTCTGAAAATCTTAACAATTCCGTCCAAATTCGGCTTTTTCCGTTCGTGTGGGACTAGGGATGAGAATCACTGTTGAAATCGGCGTTTCAGATTATCGATACCTCGATACTCTGATTATTATTTTTTATAATCTGATTTTTCACTAATTTCGAGCCAAGTTTACCATATTCAAGCGTTTCCATTTTGGCATTTGTAGCTAAGCCTTGATAAAAATGCTAATCCCAGTTTTAGCAGCGAATTGC
>JABUQX010085108.1:0-5000 GCA_015478945.1 Trachelipus rathkii | reverse complement strand
TTTAAAAAAAAAAAAGACTTTTTATCTATAAAACAACAGCTTTATTTTAAAAAAAATGATAGGCCTAAGATATTACTCAAATGGAATGTGATTTAAAATTAAGTATTGGTAAATATAATGTAAATACAAAGCTTTCATACAAACTAAATAGGGTACGTATTATAATTTATTAAAATATGTTTTTCGATTCGTTAGATCATATATATATATATATAATATATAATATACTATATATATATATATAATATATTAATATATATATATATAATATATATATATTATATATAAATATATATATGTATATATAAAAGACTTCTGCCTAACCCAAGTGTAATTCTTCCAGGTAACCCACTGGTATAATATATATATATAATTATATATAATTATATTATATATATATATATATATATATATATATTATATATAATATATATATATATATATATATATGACTTAGTTATTACTATATAATATTATATATATATATAATATAATATATATATATTATATATATATACTTAATATTATATATATATATATATATATATATATATATACTATATATATATATATTATTATATAGTTATATATATATACTTGCTTTTGGGGCATCAAGCCATTTTTAAGGTTTCAGAGTTGAAATCCAAGTAAATATTTCGACATGAACTATGGATTTTCCTAAAATTGCTAGATTTGTACGCTTATACTTATTGGTTTCTAAGTAAAGTGCACAGTTTTGAGGATAAGAACGCTATAAAAAACCATAAGGAAATCTAAGTCAATGGTCCGATATGAAACTTAGGATTTTCCCAAATTGAATAGATTGTAAAGGTTGAGCGTGTTAAATTATGGGTTTTCTTAAAAGATAAGTGTCACATCTTAGAGGTTATCGACCTCTAAACTATAAGGAAATCCAAGTGAAAGGTCGACATGTTTGACAAATTTCATCAACTTTGAAGGATTTTAGCGCTTCATTGTATCTAACTAATTGGTTTCCAACATCATTGGAAAACCGCTTTTGAAAAGTCATAATGACTAAATTTGAGTTTTTTATAGAATGGGCTAAGGCGAGAGCTGGATTGGGAAGCAGAGAGTCAAACTGTGAAATAAGCTAATAATAAGCCAAGATGGGCGTCTTTTAATATATGTTTTTGAAACAAACATAGATTCCGATATTGGAGAGTTTCGCAGGCTTCCAGGGGTTAATCCGAGAGACCCAGGAATGGGGTTCATAGGAAAAAATGTGAAATAAATTCTAGAGTACGTATATAAGCGTCCTCAGTTGTAACTATTCACAGCAATTTGAATTTAATTAATGTTCGAAACTTATGTCAAAAATTTGGTGCAAGCAAAAAATTTTTTACATTAAAGATCGACGAATATTGTATTACTTAAGCCCGATCCTCGTTGAGAATAGTCATCACAGAAAAAAAAAAAATAATTTTAATTCAGAAAGAAAATAGAAGACTTCACTTAAATACTCTCCAAGAAATATACTACTTACCTCTCCAAACTTCAAATTACACAAGAAAACGACGCGGTGGCTTACAGCAAGGAGTGAAAAATTTCAGGGAAAAGGCCAACCACTCTGAAATCCCGATCTCAAAACTACCGAAAAGAAGAAAATTCGAAAAAGGGGGGAAGACAATTTCTATTATTGGAAAGACGGTGACTGCTCATATCAATTATAAAGGAAAAGAGTATGGCAACTGTCGGGCAACTTTTATTACCTTTATATTGAATAAATTATATTTTATACATTCGTATAAAATATGGATTTTTAAACCCCATCATTATCTTATATAGGGACCTGCTCTTAAAAGAAGCCACCAACGTAGCATGTTTTGCAACTATAATAACGTAATGCTGATGTTGGAGTCAGAGTCAGTTGACTCTGCGCGAGTAAGATGGAATTGTGAAGAAGGATCGAGACTAAGTATGCGGTTGGCTTTTGAATCAAAACTTGCATTCGATTTGTTTAATGTATGTTATATCAAATCTTGTACAAGGATACCTACAGAGTTCGTATACATAGTCCGATAATTTAATTTATATTGAAACATTTTTATTTTATTTATATAAAACCTGTTCCATTTTAAAGTTTTTGAAAAACATTGTATGTTTTACTAAAAAGTTCTTAATTATTTTAATAAACACATAATTTTTTTAGACTGATCCTAAAGTAGTAAAGAGGCAAGTAAAGCAGTAACTGCAAGCAGCCCCTCAAGATCCACTTTCCACAGGCTATGCTCTACTCCTTTACTGCTTTAACTCACTTTGACTGCTGTACATGTCATAGTGAAAAACACAACATTTTGTGAAAAAAATTCATAATAATAATAATAATAATAATAATAATAATAATAATAATAATAATAATAATAATAATAATAATAATAATAATAATAATAATAATAATAATAATAATAATATAATAATAAATAATAATAAAATAATAATATAATAATAAAATAATAATAACAAATATAAATATATATAATATAATAATAAATAATAATAAATAATAATAATAATAATACATAATAATAATAATAATATGATAATAATAATAATAATAATATAATAATAATAATAATAATAATAATAATAATAATAATAATAATAATAATAATAATAATTAATAATAATAATAATAATAATAATAATAATAATAATAATAATAATAATAATAATAATAATAATAAAAAAAAGAAAAAGAAAAAGAAAAAGAAAAAGAAAAAGAAAAAGAAAAAGTTTATCGCCTTCTGAAACGATCCGAGGTTTCTCCACTCACGTTTGACATTTTCAGGTATTTGACTTTAATTAAGAACGAAGCCAAAATAAAAATTAAAATAATACAATTATTACAGATATAACAAGTAAGATTGAAACTATAATTTAAAATATACGAAAATGGTATGGGAAATTCATAATTTAGATCGTGTCTTTTTTCGCCAAAAAAAAATGTTAAGGTGATCGGACATTTATTTACATTTTATATTAATGTCCGGTCTATGTTTTCTTATAAGAAGGGACTCCGTCAATCTAAGATCAGAAAATTCCCTCTTTTTATTTTCATTTTATTTTGGCTTCATTGTTAAATAAAGTCATATCCTTGAAAATGTTCAACGGGAGCGGACAAAATCCCTGATCTTTTCAGAGGGCGATAATTTTGTTTTATTCAAGAATTGTCCGTAAGAAAACTAGCGAAAATGTTAGATAGGTTTTTAGGACTTGGAAAAATCTTGCAAAAATTATATTAAGACAAATGCTGATTTATTGTTTCTAAAATAATAATAATAATAATAATAATAATAATAATAATAATAATAAAATAATAATAATAATATAATAATAATAAAAATAATAAAAAAAAAAATTAAAATAATAATAATAAAAAAAAAAAATAAAAAAATTAGATAACATTTTTTAATGATCAGGTGATATTATATATATAATATATATATATATATATTTATATATTATTTATATTATAATATATATATATATATATATATATATATATATAATATATATATATAATAATATATATAATATATATAATATTATTTAAGGATGGAACCGTAATATCTATTTTCTAATATTAGCGAATGTTTAAGCGAATATCTCTTTTAATATTCCATGTGGAAAAATGACGGAAATATATTTTCTTCTTTTAATATTCGTGAATGCGAATAATTATTCCTTAGTATTCCTCAAAATTATTAGTTCTTCAAAATTATAATTTTTCATCTCCTTTGACTCATTTAACTTAAACTACGTTTTTTTTTATCACAAACACTCAAACTCTTTAAACAATAACGTACTTGATAACTTTAAAAGATAAAGATCGGAATATGTTTCTCCTCAGAATTCCTCCACTATGAAAAGAGGATCTACGTCAGGAGGAAAAATGCTAATATCATTGAGATACTAATTCGACAATTTTTTTTTTGATGCTTCTGATCATTTTACAAATCAGTACTTGATGTCAGAATGGCATTCATGGAAACGTCGGTGTCAGTGTTACTTGTGGATAACTTTGAAGCAACGCTTTTTAATTTCTTGCTGTTATTGAAACTATTTTCAGAAGACGTAATTTTTGAATTCCCTCACACTTTCAGCCCATGCTAACTTTAAGCCCCTGCGAAAAAAAACTAAAAGTGAAAAATTTTGCTTTTGCTTGCTTGTTTTGCCAAGTGTTAAAAACAATAGCTATGAATTGCAAGTCGTTCCTCTCTTTGTAAGGGAACCTTTTGTTAATTTCTTTCAATATTGTTTTTCTTTTCATTTTAATTCTTTGACTGCTATTATCTGAGAACACTAATACTTTCTGCATTTGGTTAGAATAGAATTCTTATGGGATGTTAATTAAGACATTCATTTTATAATTAGAGCGGCCACACAAGTAGTCAGATACGCTATTATCCATTTGTTTCTTTATCATCAATTTCAAAGTGCTGTTCCAGCGAGTGATAACCAATATTTTGCTGAAAGTTACAGACTTAATTCTGGCTTACTTTTTAGCTGTTCTTGAGCCATGGTCTTATGATTAAAGTGTGACGCAATTGACTTAGATTTTTTAGGAAATTTTGCTGACTGTTGTTTGAGATGTCAGACCCTTTCTATTGTTAAGATGCAGATGGTGACTGACAGAGTTGTATTGTTCACTCAAGAAAGAAGCAGAAGCTTCTTCCTATTGGCACCAGCCTCTCTCATCACAGATTGAACATCATCTGCAGTAGGTTCCACTTTGCTAATATTTCATTAAAAACGTCACTGAAATATTAACCCATGTGAAGTTTAGTCAGTGGTCAGAACACAACACAAAATTTTGGAGCTTGCAATCCTTGTTTCCGGTGTGACTCGTCAGAGTGTCTGATCATTCGTCGGTGGAGAAAGCTACTATGGATGATTGTTGATAGAGGTTAATAATTCTGATACTTTAATTTTTACTAAGTCATGCATTTTCCAACAAATAATATCTCTGTAGTATTTCC
>JABUQX010085107.1:22500-28104 GCA_015478945.1 Trachelipus rathkii | reverse complement strand
CATAAGTCCTGCAGAAACTAACAAGAAACAGAAAAATATTATTGGGTAAAAGGTAACATATTCCATCACATAACTCCTAAAATACTCTTCCTTCCTAACTACTATATAAACAAATCCTTACAGAGTGCCAAAATAAAAACCCATCATTTAATATCACACCATCAGTGACACACACTTCTTCATTTATATAGTTATTCATTAATAAAATTATCACATCTAAATATAAATCAAGACATCAAAGATTATATACTAGGATACTCATAAAAATAAAATTCAATAGCTAAATTTATAACAAATATACTGAAAACAAAGTTAAATCTGCTATATAAAATCACCACCATTGTTAAGATCAGCCAAGTAAATATAAGAGTGAATCAATTGAATAACCCACAAGGATTTGCATAATACAAAACGATTAGTCAAGATATAAAACAAACTGCAATCTCTAGTTGACATGGTATAGCAATTTAACCATTTGTAGACAATATAATTCAAATTCATTATAACTAAAAACCATCAAACACAGAAAGAGAAACTGAATTAAAATGGGCTTAAAATAGAACCCTTAATTTTCAAGGAAATAAAAGTGATAACTAACAACCCCTACCATCATATGTAGAAATGAGAACAAACAAACATTTTAAAAGAACTGTAAAATTCATATAAACTTAAAATATAAACTAAATACCCACTCAGAAATGCAAACTGCTAAGGAATCTGTGGAAAATATAGGTATCAAAATCACACAACAAAATTCCCAACAACAACAGAAACTCCTCTCAGCAAGGCCCTGATCTTTGAGAGAGATAGATCTCCACTCCAGAGATCCAAAAAGCTATAGAACTACAGTGCTAAAATTTACAAAAATGTTACAGATTGGCTTCAATAATTGTGCTAAAAAGTTTGTTGCTTTAAATGGGCTAAAACCCATATCACTCTTAGCTTTATAATACATTATTACTCAAGGAAAATACTTCCTTCTAATAAAGATAAAGATATAAGAAACCATGAAATTTTTTAGTGTAGAAAGTGTCCCGAAAATCTTGTATATATATATATATGATATATATATATGGAAAGAGCATTTTTTGCTAAATAAAGATTGAAGATATATATGTTACAGAGCAAGTATATATATAGAAGTATATATATATATATACATATATATATATGGATAAAGGGAAAGATAAGATAGAGTGTTATATATATATATATATACATATATGTATATATATATATATATATGTTATTATATATATATACATATATATATATATATATACATATATATATATATATATATATAAGTATATAATATATATTTTATATAGTATATGTAAAGTGGAAAGATATGAGTGATGGTATATGTTATATATATATGTATATATAACATATATATATGTTTTATGTATATATTATATATATATATATATGATATTACATGAGTATATATATTATATATATATATATTATTGTTATTATATATATTATTATATAGAAATATATTGCTATTATGTTATACAGTTATTGTTAGTTGAGTTACATATACATATTATATTGTTGTTACTAAGAAGAGTTATTTATTACTTTACACTTACAAATGAAATATATACTTTATATAAGATATATGATATATATAGAGTATATAGATGAAATACACATTAGATTATCTAAATTTATATATATATATATATATATATATATATGTATATATATGTGTATATTATTTTTTTTTATTTTATATATATAATATATATATATTATATTATTATTATTATTATATATTATATTTAATATATATATATATATATATATATATATATGTATATATATAGAAGAGTATATATATATATATATATATGAGAGTTATATAGAGTATGAAAGGTTATTGTTGGTTGTTGCTGCTATTAGTATATATATATATATATTTAATATACATATATATATATTTAATATACATATATATATATATATAAGTTATTATATATATATATATAGTTAGTTGTTATATATATATATATATATATATATATATATATATATATATATATATATATATATTATATATGTTATTATATATTGTTTTTTTTCGAAGAATGGAGAGGAATAAATTTATGGTTACTGCAACGGGGGACTTCATACTACTGTCACTATTATTTTCATTCAATCTGTGTTTATCTCTGTTATTCATACTTCATTCAAAATTGCACCAGAGAGATCAACCAAGCTTCATACATTCCTGCCGAACTTAAAGCCTGTTTTCATGTCTCTCTTCGAGACGGTCGCATTCGGAAGAGAGTTGAAGCACCTTATTTTGGCCATTACAAGGTTCTTTAACGGATGGATCGAAGCTACAAGATGTCGTTTCGATTGGTCGTTTGAAGCTTACCGTACTTCCTTTGTCTTCCCAGGTTATTGATTCCTCTTCGGAGATGGTTCCTCAATCGGTTGTTGATTCGCCTTCGCAGGCGGTTCCTCAATCGGATGATGACTCGTCTTCACAGATGGTTCCTCAATCGGATGAAGATTCGCCTTAGGGTCTAGAAGTAACCCAGTGCGCAATGTGCATACCTTTGAAATAATACGATCAGTGAATCTAGTGCATAAAATTTAATATAGTGATTACAGTGTCCCGCTTCTGGGGCGGAAACTAATATATAGTAGTGCTAAGAAAATAACATTTGGTGCTTAAATATATATTTTTAAAGTTTTTAAAAGATTTCCCAAATAAGTTAGTTTGCCTTGAAATATTATAAAAGTCGGAAATCATTTGAAACAAAAATATCTTCAGAACTTGTGTCTTAGGAATATTTATATTTTACAAACTTTAATAACAAATCTGTATTATATATGATTTAAACTTTTAATATATTGCAGTATAAAACTATTTTATTATTATACGATGTGCTCTTTATAAAATATTAGTATATTGTTCATAGTTTTGTTTATTTTTCTTTATTTATTATGTGTCGAAGAAATGATCTCGGAACTTCCCGCCAAATATAGTGGAGGATTCCCGAAAAAAAAAAAAAAAAAAAAAAATTAATTTTGTGAATTTTCCTCAGATATGGTTTGAGACGAGACAAACTTACACACACACACACACACACACACACACACACACACATTGGTCTTTTATATATATATATATATATATATATATATATATAGAGTGTATATATATATATATATATATATATATATATATATATATATATATATATATATATAGAAGATATATGATTTATGCTAATTAATTTAAATATATATATATATATATATATATATATATATATAAAGTATATATATATATATATATATATATATATATATATATATATATATATATATATATATATATATATATATGCTATATATATATATATATATATATATATATTAAAGACGATGTTTAATAAAAATAAAAACTTATTATCTATTTACATTCCCCAATGATTTAATTGCACCAGCCACCTTCCTACCATTCACAACTTTCCTGCTAAACTCTGCATCATCCGTTCCCTTTTCATTCACCATATATCCTAAACGTTAATTGTAGTATATATATATATATATATATATATATATATATATATATATATATATATATATATATATATATATATATATAAGTATATATATATATAGTTATAATAAGATATATATATATATATATTATATATGATATGGCTATATATGATATGTTTACGTTTGTATATTTTAATAAGCTTTACAAGAATCTAAAATATTATATTATAAAACGAGATGAAAATTAATAAATTTAATTTTGTAACGAGAAATAAATTTTGAATTGTCGAGAGATATTAAATTATTTTTAATTTGACGTCTTTTCGGTTGTAAATTTCGTTTTTGAAAGACTATAAATTTGATATCATATATTTAATTTCATTGTAATTTTAATTTTAGATAAATAATATCATAATGTAGACTGAAACAGCACATCTTAGCATACCTAGCTTCATATCTACATGTGCATAAATTATGTTATATATATATATATAAGAGAGAGAAAGAATATATATATATATATATATATATATATATATATATATATATATATATATATATATATATATATATATATATATATATATATATATATATATATATATATATATACAGTACTGGCACAATTATTATGGATTTTTCAAAAAATTTCAAATTTTCAACAAAAGGGTAAAAAAATAAAGTTAATTGATAAAAAAAACATTTATTTGGGTGCTATATGATGGTGTTGTATATGATATATTGTTTAATAAGCAGTTTGGCCACCTTTTGCATGAATAAGTGCTTTAACACGTCTTGGCATGCCAGTGATCAAAGTTCTGCACATTTCTTGAATTCGCGGAGATCGAAACCAAACTTCAATAAGACGTTCTATAAGTTGTTGTTTGGTCGTAATGGGCTGTTTATGTATTTTATCCTTGAGTATGCACCATAAACTCTCTATAGGATTCATGTCTGGAGAATTTCCAGCCCATGGGAGCACCTGAACGCCATTTTCTGTGCACCATTTCTTCACCGATTTTGCAGTATGGCATGGAGCAGAGTCTTGTTGAAATATCCAAGGACTTTCACCATACCATTCCCTTATTTGAGGTAACAAACGACCTTTAAGTACCTCTATGTACTTAAATTGGTCCATGGTTCCATCAACAATATGTAAACGGCTTGTTCCATGCACAGAAATAGCTCCCCACATCATGATTTTTGTTGGAAATTTTATTGTTTTCTTCAGACATTGAGCTAAAAATTCTTCACCAGCTCGTCTTCGAACAGTCTGAACATGGTCATCAAGTACTGCGATGGTTGATTCGTCAGAGAAGACTACCTACATGAAAAAAGAAAATATACAGTTCATACAGTCAAGAGAACTAACTACCTACATGAATATAAATAATATACAGTACAGTTAAAAAAATACTGTCACAGATACTGTAACAGAAAATATTCCTATATCCACTAATAAATTATTTTTATGCACCACAACTTCTAATAATAATTAATGATCTTTTGTCCAATACAAGTTAACTATAGATGTGTCATTCTTACCTTTTCCCATTGCTCGGAAGTCCACTCAACATGGTTCTTAGCCCAGGCATAACGTGTCTTCATCATCATCTCTGTAAGTCGAGGCTTCTTTCTCGGGCGATACGCTTTCAATCCAACTTCCAAAAGCCTCTTGTTCACTGTTCTTCGGGCAAGAATAACACCCTCCGCAGCCAGTTGAAAAGAAATCTGTTTGCAAGTTAATCTTCTGTTAAGAAGAGCCTCTTTTATTATCTTTCTATCCATTCTAGGAGTTGTTTTACGTTTCCGACCACATTTTCCAACCCTACTTGAGTTCAAATTTTGACTGTTTTCCATTTTCTTTTTAATATTGCTAACTGATTGAGTTGATACATTCAATTTTTTGGCTATTTCTTTCTGTTTTAGCGTACCTACACTTAATAGAACATTTATTTGTCCAACTTTGCGTGGACTCAAGTCCTTAAATTTACCCATTTTCTAAAGTTTCTAAATAGCATAGATTTGTTAAAAAATATAAAGACAAAGTCTATTTTTATAAATCAAATCTGGGAA
>JABUQX010085107.1:12500-17500 GCA_015478945.1 Trachelipus rathkii | reverse complement strand
AATGATATTGGATGCGCGTATCGAGAATATGCCTGATTCACATACAGCGTTTGTAATATTTAGAAGTGTAGAGAATGTTAAAAACGTATTAAAAATTAAAACAGATATGATGATCGTCAAGCATGCAGACAAAGATTATTTCTATGAAAGATATTTAATAAACCACGGCTTCTATAAATCTCTCACCGATGTGTTCATAGACTTAAACAAACAATTTGGATCAAGCCGGATATGTAAAGATTTAGTATTTCTAGTTAATAAAGCAGTCAACGAAGACAACGTGTTAATCACTTTAAAGTCCCAAGCTCGAGTAAACTTGAAAGATAGAAGTTTATTTATTTTCCACACTTCAGATTGGTTTCGTAAATGTAATTACTTACGTGATGACACAATATTGAGAATTAACGATATCCCTTTTCCGCTTTTAAAAGAACTTATTTATACTATATTCCTATTGATGGAACAGTATATCAAAATTGATAATGATAACGGTCATATTTTGTTTGGTGACCCTTCAAAGATGTTACATGACCCTGACGTAGCGTATGTTTACACTGATATTGTAGAACCCCAGTATGTTGGAAACACTAAAGCACAGTTACTAAGAGTGATACATTTTCCTAAGGATATCAGAGTTATAAGTTTTCCTAGTGTGCACTATATACCTTTGAATAATCCTCAACTTAGAACCATAAGGGTGTATATAAGAGTGCTGAAGAGAACTCTATCCATTCACATGTAACAGCCGTGTGTAAAAATATACGAAAGATGCTCCAGTAGTATAAAAAGTCGAACTCGTAAATAAGTGCATGTGAAACTGTAATCAATAGCCATGACCACCGAAGATCATTTCTATTTAACGCTACCTTCCTTGGCCTCTATGGATCTACATCCTGAAAATAAAATATCTGACTTAATACAGAAATATTGAACCCCATATAACTCTCGAATGAGAAATGTTTGAAGCAGGATTATGAAATAACTTGGTGCCAGTATAGAGAGACTGTAACCAGCCCCAGGGTTTCATTCATGATTTATAGATGTATTGGATTTTGTAAAAACTTTGAATTTGCGTAACACACCCATTTACATATACAGAAACGATGGTATCGAAGGTTACATTGAAAGGTGAGCATTATAGCATGAGGGTTATACAAGTCTCTCTTGGATGTACTTAGATACTTTAATAAAAATTCATAGCATGTCGAAAATGTCAGCATCTGATATTTCAAAAATTAATAAACCAAAGGAAGGTAATAACGGTGTCTTTAAGATCTTGGTACTGTAAATTCTATACACGATTTAAACACACCCAGTTTCAACCCTATATGGGGCGTAAGTGTTCTGTCTTACAGATAAACCTTCTCAGTATGAGTGAGGAACCAGCAATCCACAATCCTAGCAATTTTATACGTCTTCTATTTCATTACCTACCTACTATTGACGACTATAAAGACTTCAAAAAAACAATCTCTTCCTAATTCATTACATTTCGTATGTGATCCTGGTGAGTTCTTATAAGACCCTGGTATGACCTATGTTTATACAGATATTATAGACCATCAGTATGTCGGGAATACTAAAGTCTCCTTGTTAAGAGTAGTTCATTTTCCTAAAGACAGCAGAGTTTTAACATTTTCTAATGTTCACTATTTACCGCTGGGTAAGACTCAGCTGAGCTTTCAATTCGTATTTATATAAGAAACGTTGAAGGTAATCCATACCCCTCCACCGTCAGCAAAAGGATTGTGACACGTAAGAAGTTGCCTGTTAAATAATAATAATAATAATAATAATAATAATAATAATAATAATAATAATAATAATAATAATAATAATAATAATAATAATAATAATAATAATAATAATAATAATAATAATAAAAATACTAGTAATAATAATAATAATAATAATAATAATAATAATAATAATAATAATAATAATAATAATAATAATAATAATAATAATAATAATAATAATAATAATAATAATAATAATAATAATAATAATAATAATAAAAATAATAAAAATTATATTATTAATAATATTAATAATAATAATAATAATAATAATAATAATAATAATAATAATAAAACACACATAATAATAATAATAATGATAATAATAATAATAATAATAATAATAATAATAATAATAATAATAATAATAATAATAATAATAATAATAATAATAATAATAATAATAATAATAATAATAATAATGGAAAGAGAAAGAGTCTTCAGGGGTTCAAGAATGCAGAGGGGTATGGTTTAGGTGATTTTGCTTGTTATTCCGACGTGCTCTCAATTTATTTTAATCTCGAGGTGAATACCTCGTTAAAAAGCGGCTAGACATATAGATACCTATCCTGATGGTGGTGTTGACCCCTCGTACTGACTGTAAAACGTCGACTAGCCGATGCTTCAGATGAAATGTTAGATGCTGTTAAACGAAAAATACGGCGCAAGATGACGGGGCAAGGTGTAGGTCGCCGTAAAAAACCTGTAAAGAGGAATATGAAAGAAACATTAAAGGAAAAATGTATTGACGTGTTCGCTCTCTAATATCAGTGATAAGTGTTAACTTTTACATAAATAATAATAACCTGCATCTATTTCGTATATAAGAAATGTTTAAGCCTATCTCTCATTATACGTCAAGCGATTGTAGCAGCAAGATGCATTTTCTCCATCCCTCTAGCCCAGACTGTTGTAAGAGCGAATTGGATCTCTTTTCCGTGAATCCAACACAGGTCAGTGTAAGTGAATCCAATTTTATTAGCATTAACCCAGTTCACGCATCAAAATAATTACGCACTCTCTCAATATCCCAGGCACTTCTGACCAATATCTCGACCCTTCGAATGTGTTTTTATATCTGAAGACTAATAAACGAAGATGGTTCAGATCTCACAGGAACCGATTACATAGTATCCACCCTGAGACAAATTTCCTCTATACATGTTTTAATCAACTTGAAGTATGTTTTTAAATGAAACAACTCTAGAGCATCAGTGCAAGTTACCCTATCGAAGCATATTGTTCTCACAATTATTCTCAAGCATGCGAAGAGGTCGTGCTCTGCATTCATGTGGATATTACAATTTAAAAGATGTAGAGAAACATAGAACCAACGCAGCTAAATCTAAAAATAACACGTATGAATATTATGGACGTGTAAACGGTGATATATTCTCTCAGGAAAGACTTATTCTACCATCAGTGGACACCCGCATCAGGTTAACTAGATCTACACCTCAATTTGCGCTTAATGTTCAAAGCAATGCCACAGCCAGAACTACCGTCCCATTTCAAATTACTTCTTTAGATGCTTATCTTATGTAGAAGTGGAATTATCCCATTAAACATATAGGATCGAGAAATCTCTTTTGACCGATACAGCAAAATATCCAATCAAGAGAATTGAGACTAAAATTTTTAACTTTACCCAAGGATTATCGAGTATTAATATACCTAACATCGTCAACGGTAACTTACCTCAGAAATGTAAAATAGAGATTGTGAACACGATGCTTACCTGAAACGGAAAGTCATCCTCAGTTCTACTCCATTTTGGACTTAGAGGCAGGTATCAGTTTGCACGTGAATGGTCAAGCATACGGTCGTGATTATGAGATGATATACGAAGGCTCACATTCTCAATGTTCGTGACCTTTTTACGATTTAATAGCCAA
Source organism: Trachelipus rathkii (assembly GCA_015478945.1). NCBI lineage: Eukaryota > Metazoa > Arthropoda > Malacostraca > Isopoda > Trachelipodidae > Trachelipus > Trachelipus rathkii. Next base: position 13,806 of record JABUQX010085107.1, on the reverse strand, counting down.
TTGTATCTTGTAGCGATAACGGTACAGGTGTCGATCTCAAGACTTATGCTGGAAACAGTAATATGCATACTATCTCACAGCTGATCTTCAGCTTGTAATGCCATCATCTCAATATCCTGGGAGAAAAGGGAATGATTAGGCTGATTTCTCAAATTTGGCCAAAGTTTGACATCCTCAAGTTCTGGTGTATTTTGAACATCCTCAAATCATCGAGATTTAGCACGAAATATAACTTTGAATTATTAAAGATGAATGAAGAAGAAATATTAAATGTCTTTCGAAACGACAGAAGATTTTTAGGTGTATTTGCCTGTAATGAACTCGACTCTGTGAAATTGGACACTGACTCTGGACTTATCTTCAACACTTCTCCTCGGGATGTTTCGAGCAATGGACACTGGATAACTGTGCATAAGAATAAAACATCGTTATTTCCTTGACTCCTTCTGATTATATCTTGATAGTAATCATTTTGTAAACATCTTTTTTAAAATATAATAATGTTCAATATGTTAAGACCTTATGTTTTCCTGTACAACCTTTCAGTTCTAATTTATGCGGTGTATACTGTATTTATTTTATCATATGTTTTTTTAACTAATGTTTCTTTTAATAAACTTGTAAATATATTTGATGCTAAAAATTTATGTCAATGATTATGTAGTCTGCACTTACGTTATAAATGCTTTAAAATAAAAACTTGTTTTCTTTTCCTGCTTTTTATCCCAAGAACTTATTTATACTAAAGAAAAAGAGACTTGAATCAATAGATCAATAGATCATAGATGGGCAGGAGGGTGGTGGGGAGGGCAGATTGATTTACTAATTTACTGATTTACTCCTTTAGGGTATGTAAAACAAAAAAAATTTGTAAAAATTATGACATGAATCAATAGATCAATAGATCATAGATCTACAGGAGGGGTGAGGAAGGCTGTTTGATTTACTGATTTACTGCTTTAGAGTATGTAAAACATAACAGTTTTAATAAAAAATATGACTTGAATCAATAGATCAATAGATCATGGAAAGGTAGGAGGGGTTGGGAGGGCTGTTTTATTTACAGATTTACTGATTTACTGCTTTAGGGTATGTAAAACATAACAATTTTAGTAAGAAATATGAGCTGAATCAATAGATCAATAGATCATGGATAGGCAGAAGGGTGGTTGGGAGGGCAGGTTGATTTACTGATTTACAGCTTTAGGGTATGTAAAAACATACTATAAACAAAAAAGTTCACTCACAAAACTAAAAAATAGAACACGTTTGCGTTCTCGCTGTGGTTTCACGCCGGATCGCGCCT
>JABUQX010085107.1:0-7500 GCA_015478945.1 Trachelipus rathkii | reverse complement strand
ATATATATATACATATATTATATATTAATATATATATATATATATTTATATAATATATATATATATATATATAGATATAATATATATATATATAAATATATATATATAATATACTAATATATATATCATATATTATATAATATAATACAGAAAGCTATATACTAATAATAATATATATTAAACGATATATAACCAATACTTACATATTAAAACACATATAATATAATATATATCATATTTTCATTTAAATAGGAAACATGTTAAATTGTATTTGATCTGTTTCGCTATATGTATATCTCCTAATGATCTTCGTCAAGTTTGAAAGCTCAAAAGCTCCTGGGGGAGACAATTCTGTCTTCGATCAAGAGTCTCCTTTCAGATCAACCCTTTGGACATCCACTTGTCCCTATCGTCCACCGACAACTACAATCTGGAAAATCCTATTCGAATAGGTCCTGGAACATTCAGAGACTTGGAAAGTCAAAAATGGGGAAAGAGGAACACGTTGTTAACAGTTCTATTGTAAAGGTTTGTTATATGGATTTTTTTTTGTTTTTTTTTTTCTTGTTTTGTTTAGAAGAAGGAAATCTTTTAGGGAAGAATATTTCCCTCGTAGATGATAAAAACTCCTTAAAAGAGGGAAAATTTCCACAAAAAAAAACAAATAAAAGATATTTCGCTTTGAAAACTCATTCACAAACACGCGAATAGTTCAAGCCTATCTGCTACTATTAATTCCTCAATAATCTATTTCAAAACACATACAACACCTACACACACACCTTACACACACCTACACACACACCTACACACACACCTACTCTCTCTCTCTCTCTCTCTCTCTCTCTACAAAACAGATTTAAAACATAAATTAATTTGTTTATTTAAATTTATTATTGCTATGCATTTAGATTTATAATGTTATTTATAAATAAATTTTATCTATGATGTATTTAAAATTAATTAAAATATCTCATTTGAAACAATAATGCAAATTTCCATTTTTATTTTAAACAGTTTTTCGTTTCTCAGATTGCAATTTGGAATCAATTAGGGCATTTTAAACAATTAGTTAATGAATAAATAGAAAAGATTAGCCAGACGATAAATTTACTAATCCAATTTAATATATATATATATATATATATATATATATATATATACAGTACATATATATATATATATATATATATTAATATTATATATATATATATAATATATAATATATATATATATACTATAATATTAACTATATATATATATATTATATATAATATTATATTTAGTATACTATATATATATATAAATAATATATATATATATATATATATATACTATATATATATATATATATATATATATATATATATATATATATATACAGTATATGAGTATTAAGCTTCTACCACCAATAACGGACAAAATCTTATTCTAAAAGAGACCACAATAAAAAAGTAAGGTACCAAGGTACCACTTCCCCCGCTAATTCCCACTCCACTCAAACCCTAATGTGAGCCAGATGCAAGGAAACTCTAAAAATGAATGAGAAGGATTAAATTCATAAAGAAGCTCAGAAAGAGGAAGAGAATTCCATAGAGTAGAGGTGGCTGGAAGGTAGGAAGCACTACCTTAAACAGTCTGGAGTTAGCCAATCTCCACACAAAACTCGCGAGAAGGAACTGCTCCCCTTTGTGCTGCCAGTGCAATGTAAAGGTGGTGAGGTGCAGGTCGACAGTTCTCTCGAACACCTCTCATTGTTGTATCTATAGAGAAAAGAAAGATAACCATTGTCTCTTTGTAAACGTAAGGTGTAAAGAGAGTTAAAAAGTAATGAACAGTTTTACAGTCTTTGCGTTTTGGGTTCGAACCTTTTGCCCTCCTGAATGTGAGAATAGTAGTTCACACAAGAGTTGGTGAGGCCCTTTTGTAGTTGGAATGAAGAAAAAAACAAATTTGCATCTTAAATTGAATCCCTTGCTTTTATGAAGCTACTGTAGCAAAAATTGTGATATGAGGTTGGTTTGGAGGTATTTAAAAAAAAAGAGAGATTTAAAGTTGTCAATAAAGTTGAATTTCTCAATAATGATGCTACCCCAACGAGATATTCCATCCATAACTTCACAGTAATAGAATGGGGAAGAAAGCTGCAGTCGAGAGTCTAAATGGCAAAAAAAAATCGGAATATTTCATAAATTAATATCAACGATGCATATGAATGATTTAAACTTTAAAGAGAATGTGAGAATATCTCTAATAAAAGGTCAGAAGAGTGTGGGAGATAAGGCACAACCCTTAACAAAACAAAAACAAAACAATATGGAGCGGTGAAAGAAAGATAAATATGAATGAGAAAAGAGAAGAAAGAAACTCAAAGAAAGGGAGTTATAAGAACAGCAACGGTAGGGATGCTATGTCATATGCCTTGGATATTTCAAGCGCCAACACAAGTTTCCGCATAGTCTTCAAGGGCATGATACCATAAATCAATAAGATATTAAGGGCATCACCAGTTGATATCGAGCAGCAAAAGCCATATTGATGATGATCGGAAAGAAAGTAATGAGATTCCAGAGGATCAAGAAAATAAGAATTTAGGAAAAACTTAAATGTTTTTGACATAATACAGGTGAGATCTGTAGGATGACAGGTAGAGGGTTCAAAACAACTATCAATCTTCGGGATACATTGAATATAAACTCGCTTCCAACACATAATACTCATTGTCCCTCATTTGGTCAAAACCAACCTATAGTTCGTAGAGCACAAGAATATACTGCAACTAGGCTTGGCCGACGCACCGGTGCATGGTGCGATGCGATGCGTGGCTGCGCTCAATTTAATAAGAAGTTCGGTGCGGTGCACAGCTGCGGACATCGAAATTTCGCAGCGACCTGTCTGCACGACCTGACACCTCTGCGGATTGCGGTTATGCGGATGCGGAAGAAAAAATAAAGTAGACGTGCGTGCGGGAGCACGAAAAAAATATGTCGGTTCCGGCTGCGGTGCAGGTGCGGTGCCTTGGTGCGGCCTTTTGATCGCACCGCACCGCACCACGCTCCGATAAATGTTCATGAAAATAAAAAAAATGAAAAGAAATAAAGCTGTGTATATATATAATAATATATATAATAATATAAATATACTATATAGTCATATAATATATATATATATATATATACTAATAATATAATAATATTATATATATATATATATATATATATATATATTATAACCCAATATATATATACCAATAAATACTATCTTATACTAGAGAGTGTCCTCAAGAGTCATAGTTCCTACCAGCGGCTATTGTATCACAATACGGGACTGAAATTAAAGTATGAAAATGTACCGTAGATCATAAGTGCATTATTATAATTTATTAAGGAGGATGATATGTTACACAGTTGGATGTCTGCGCAACGAGCAAATCGAAACCCAGTAGCACAAAACCATGCAAATTGTCGAAATGGATGATAATTTCTTATGCTCTCTGTGAAATGGCACATTAAAAAACTGAGGTGGGCTCTTTCCTCACGACATTTTGCTATTACGGATTGTTCGTTTCCACGCCATACTACCCATAAACGAACTAGACGCACGCTGCATAGACATATTCATTTGCGTTAAACTAAATACAGGCTTACATGTTTACACAGGCTTCGTACAACGCGTCAAATGATACAACAAATAGTTTTAAAACATCAATTTATTATGTGAAAAGGTTGAAGAAAAAACAATGGTATTCAAGGACAAGATCACTCTAATACAAGATTACAATGTAATAGTACTAACGTTGTTTCAATAGTATGCACTTAACACAATTTACACCTACTGAAACTCGTATCCAGCAGCATGCAAAAGGAAGAAGAACGTTCAGGTCAGTTTCAAACTTGTACATACAAGTATTTTCAAATGGCTTGTTCGAAGACGCTTACATCCAGGCAAAATAATGCCTCAGCCCTTTCTGGGCCGCAAGGTATCATCAATTACGCATCTGCCAACATGACAGTGATGGCGGGTTTGATTTCCCTAAAAATCGTTGGTTATTGGACGGCGAAGATCATCGGGCGGCGAGGTTACTGGGTAATTAAACCCAGCGTACACGGTCATAGGTTTGAGTGCCCCACACAGAAGATAGATCAGTACGGTGTTTAAGTCGGACCGCTGACACGCGCAGGCATGGAAATGGACCAGATCTATGCCATCCATCTTCCGGAAAGGTGTCGTCAAGGTTAGGGTCGTCACGATATAGCTGCATTATGCTGCTGGGCAACGACTCATGTTGGATAATATTATTCTTCGTCGTGTCCTTAAAGTTATATTCATCAGGAGTCAACAAGGACAGCTCTGCAGGAAATGGAGGTAACGCTGACCTGTCAAATTTCCCTCGAAGAAGTTGGAGCCCCGATAATCCTACTATTGACGTATACCACACCACAAACAGTTGATGAAGTATAAGAGAACCTCGGGATGGCTTATGAATGTTATATGGGCCCGCTGTTTCACGCCACAATGTCTGACAGCTTCCACCTGTTACTATAACATTATACCGTATTGTTACAAGCCAGATTCATTGGTCCAAAAGATATTTTCCAATAAGTCCGGTACATCCATTCAGAAGCAATCAATACAGCCACGGAATCCCAGCCGCCGTTGTTGGTCTCACGACTGCAAACCATGCACAAGTTGGCCCCTATATGGAACTACAATGTTGTATCACACAACCACACCAAATCTGTGTATGGTTTCCTTCGATATCCCCAAGACCGAACTAGGCTGCCGTAATGAGGACGTTGGATTTTCATGGGTGTATCAGAAGAACTTCCAGTTCGACGTCGAATGTACGGACGCGACCCCCCCCCCTCCCTATGTGATGAGGGGGTTGAACTATCGACCTGTATCTTGAAACCGTCTGTAAACTCTATGGGAATGCCATGTGGCTCTGGCGGTCGACGATGTGGATAACGTTGTCCATATTCTCGCAGCAATTCTGCGAGCATTCCGGTTTTTGCTCTTAATGATACAATCTCAACATTGTTCTGTGTATATCTGGTCACGCTGGCATGTTCCAAATGATACATATGGTTGACTAAACAACCACCACTCTGAAAGTTACTACGTTTCACAAATAAACTTTATTACGCAATAATTGATAGTACTACTGACAATACTCCAATATGATACTGTTAGTTGGCTGTACACAGTTTCACATTCGCCGTATTTATCTACGGCTACATATCCAATGTAATCTAAAAGGGTATTCATTAGGTATTTTAATTTAATTCCTTTGTTAGTTGTATCGATATTTTTAAACTAACTCATGGACTATCCTATTGTATTGTAACCAATTATTCATATTGACACGTTCGGCTTTTGTAGGCACTGATGTCTACCGAGGACGTCTAGTTGTTTATGGTGCAATGCGTGGAAACGAACAACCGTATCAAATAATGTCGAGAGGAAGACCCCTCCTCATTTTTTATCTGCATTTCACAGAAGCCATAAAACCAAATACTCCACTCTCCATTCCGACATCTCATGTTGGTGCAGTGGTTTTCGCTAACTTGCGCCCGTGCGCACGGACACCGAACCCCGTAACATATCCCATCTCCTTAGATGAACTTAAATAACTCGAACTTATTATTCCTACACATTTTCATACTTAAACATCCCGTACTGTGATACACCGCTGTACACATAACATATCGTGAGACACCTGAATGTAATTATAAACATACATAAATACCTACTAAACTAATAATATATACTATATATATACATACTATATACATATATATAATAACATATAAAAGCTATAATAATATCAATATATATATATAATTAATAAATAATAACTACTAATATTATACAATAATATATATCAGTCTTCCTTTTTTTTCCCCAAGACTGGGACAGGTGACAGGTGCGTGACAAGTAGAAAGAACTATGGAACACAAGTCCGAAAACGAAAAGCACAGACTTACCCACACCCTCCTATACCTATAGTGAGAAGGCCGCAGTCGAGAAAATCCACACCTAGAGCTTCACAAGCGACACGCGAACAACGGACCATCACATAATGGAGCACTATCGTCAACGAATGTTAGGGTTCAATCTCCTCCCAAACAACTGGCCCAGGTGCGGATCACAACCATACCCCTCATAAAACCCCGCCATTCACTCCTATCTAACTCGAAACCTGTTATTCTCGCGCTCTGCCAAAACCTCACATTTCTCTCTTCAAACATTCGAATTTACTAACTCAACCACTTAAATTTATTTCGGAACTCCTCCAGGCCCATAGTTCGCTAAAGTTATACAATATAAACAAGAGGTACAACGAACACCAATACCCCCTCAACTGTAAGACCATAGTGCCAACTTCCAGAACTTAAGTCTCTTATACACCACCAACAATTTAATCCTGACCACAAACCCTATCCTGCCACTTCAGCAACTTTCCCTACTACACTCATGCACTCATCCGTTCCCTTTTCACTCCAACAATATTCCTAATAACTTAAAACTCAGCCCAACTTGTATCCAGATGGCTCGACATTCTAAAATTTCCAACACCGAAGGACTACGTCCTCCCACCTCAAACAACCTAATTATAACCTTGACTCTGTATCTACGTTTACTTTCAAACCCCTCCTTTTACACATCCTGCCAACCCCTCTACAATCTTCTCAAACTCTCTTTCAGATTCACTTACCACCAAAACCCAGACCACATCCATCCCGCATATTAATAGGCTCATTAAGGACGCAACCTCCACTCACCGCACTTCTACCCATCATACTCTAACACCACTTACAATCTAGCACACCACCAAATTTATACCCATACTCTAAATATACATCAACACAAAAACAATCACACATACACCCTCACACAACTCTAAGACTAACCACACCCCCGGACACCAACACAAACCTCACAACTGCAATCACTCAACAACAGACATCAACTATCAACATATCTAAAAAAACCAACCAATAATTTTTGACACCATAATTTTCAAATCCATAAAAAGCCACCTATCGTCAATAACATAATTTTGATTCCATATATATACATACACTACCTCAAATTATAAGTAAGAAATATAAATACTATTATACAATTATAATCACCCACCAAACAAACACCCAACACCCCATACAAAATTAATACTCTAACCATATATACTATAATAACCCCTAATACTCTCCCACCCGGAACCTAGATTATAACAAGAATTCTAATTATACTATGCTTTATATGTCGGAATATCTTATAATAAAAATATAGAAAATTATTACCTCTGTCTACCAGAGGTTGTGTTTGGAAGAAGTAGAGTAGAATAACAATTGGTATCACACCCAGGCTTATGGAACTGACTGATATAGGAACAGCAGAAATTTAAAAGTAGCCGGGAACCATGGAGAATATTGATTCGTACGTACTCACAGATTCTAAAAACAATAATAATAAAAACTATAATCCTTAATTATA
>JABUQX010085106.1:17500-33018 GCA_015478945.1 Trachelipus rathkii | reverse complement strand
TCTCCTTTATACTATATACTACCATATAATATATATATATAATATAATATATAGTATATAAATATATATAATATATATATATAATTCCTATTACGTAATATAGATATACTATATAATAATCTCTTTATCAAGGTGGGCATCCGCTCAACCTCCGAAGGATTTAGTACTTTCGGGGATCTTAGATGGCTTCATGCTGTTGTTGTTCTCGATGATTGGGCGTTCGCTGACCATGTTGAATTGTTCTTCATTTGGGGTTATTTGCCTGTCTTCTGGTGTCTTTTTCATATTGCGACGCGCCCACCTGACACCGTGCTTTGTTCCTTATATTTTCCATTTTCGTTGTTTTATGTTATATGGGGCTTCGCTGCCTATTCTGCCTTGTTCTATCACTCGCGGCGTCAACCGTACCGCACGTCTCGCTTTCTCTTATATTGACTCGTAGGTGAAGCCCGTTGTGTTCTTTATATTGGGGTTACGTGCCCACCAGCTGCTGTCTCTCTCTATATTTGTCAAGTTTCTTCGGTTTTCTCACATTGGCAGTCAACCTTACCCCCCACTTTTCTGTTTCATTTCATATGGGTTCGCGTTACCCCCCAGTTGCTGGTCTCTTTATAATGGTGGTCACGTCAACACCAGTTGCTTTTTCTTTATACTTGCAGGTCAGTGAAACCCAGTCTACTCTGCTTTACATATATGTCCTGGTTCTTTCTCTTTCACACTTGCTTATCCATGCAATCTACGTCTTGCTTGTTCTCATGAAGTCTGCCCAGATCACGATTGCGAACTACCTAGTCTATATATATCCATCCTAATATATATCTTCTATTCCTACTTATACTACCCTATATATATATATATAATAATATATATATAATATATTATATAATATATTATAATTATATAATTGTTTATATAGTGGGGCCTGTAATCGAAGGATTTGTACTTTTCGGGTCTTTAATTTTGGCTTCTGCTGTTGCTTGTTCTTGATAGATGTGGGTTATCGTGACGCATCTCGCTCTCGCTCTCTCCAATACTCTCGGGTTATTTTGAACCCCAGTTCTGTTCTGTTCTATTGAGGCCACTGACATGCCTTTGTTCTCACTCATTCTCGTTCTTGTTTTTTTATATTGGGTTCGTGACCTAGTTGCTTTGTTTCTTTAAGTATGGGGTCACGGTTCCCAGTGTTGTTTTCATCTTGGGGTTAAGTGACCCAGTGTGCTGGTTCTTTATATTGGGTTACGTGACCCCAGCTGCTGATTTATTTGGTAGTTTCTTGTTCTTTAATTGGAGCTCAATTCACCCCATTTTTCTCCTTTTACCCCATGGGCCTTCGCGTTACTCCCCCCAGTTGTTGTCTTTATAATGGGCACGCTACCCACTCTGCTTTTCTTTATTGAGGTCACGTGACCCAGTGTAACCTTGCCTTTACATCTTGTTCCAGTTTCTTTTTCTTTACATTGTTTATCATTCACTAGTTGCTTGCTCTTAATGCAGTTTGCCAGATACATTGGGAAATTTATATTATATATACCACCCCTACCCTACTCTCTCTATAGATATATATATAGATATATATATATATAGATATATATACTACATATCATACTATATACTATATATTATATATATATATTATAATATACTCTCTTATACTACTCGACACCTATATATATATTATATATTATATATATATTATATATATATAATTATGATTATAACTTTTATACAGTGGGCATGCAAAGAAGGATATAGTACTCTTTCGGGTGATTTAAATTTTGATTCTGCTGTTGCTTGTTGTTCTTATATTGGGGTTACGTGACCATTGGCTTGTTTTCATTTGGGTTTATTTGACCCAGTTTCTGGTTCTTATTGAGCCTGACCCTATGCTTGTTCTTATATTTTCAGTCTTCTTCGTCTTCTCTTCACTATCGCGGCGTCTCCGGACGTAGTGTGCGTTTGTTTCCTTTATGATTGGTGGTCACGTTACCCAGTTCTTGTTTACTTTGGGTTAGGTGAACAGTTGCGGGTTCTTTTTTTGGGGTACGTGACGGCCAGCTGCTTGTTTCTTTATATGAATGTTCTTGTCTCCTTTGCCACTTCGGCCCGCGCCATTCAACCTCATATTATTTTCTTTAATTATGGATTTCGCGTTACCAGTCTGCCTTGTCCTTTTATATGGGGTCACGTAACCAGTTGCTTTTTTTTTATTGAGGTCACGTGAACCCATTTTACTTTCATATTGGTAGTTTTTATTCTTTACATTGTTATCACGTGAAACTAGTTGCTTGTTCTTAATGGCAGTTGCGCAGATACTGTGGGAAAATATATATTAGTAATTATATATTTTATAATATATAGATATATTAGTAAATCACTACTATTATATATATATATATATAATATATAATATATATATAATATATATATATATATAATATACACTCACCCTATATACTCACCCTCCCTATATATATATATATATATATATATAAATTTGTTATAAGTGGGCACTGCTACTAACTCGAAGGATTTAGTAATTTTGTCGGGTCTTTAAATTTGGCTTCTGCTGTTGCTTGTCTTGATATTGGGGGTTAGTGACCTTGCTGTTTTCATATTGGGCGTATATTTTGACACTAGTTCTCGCGCTCTCTCTCTCACTATGAAGGCACCTGACCCGTCTTCGCTCTCTTATATTCTCTCACTCTCTCTCGCATTTTTTTATAATGGGAGTTCGTGCACCCCCGCTATTTGCTGATTCTTTATAATTGGGGTCACGTTTTACGCAGTTGCTTGTTCTCTTCATATTGTTTTACGTGCACCTAGTTGCGGTTTCTTTATATTCGGGTACCGTGACCCCAGCTGCTTGTTTTTATATTGTAAGTTTATTGTTCTTTACATTGAAATTCACTTACCATTTTTTCTTTATAAGGTTGAATGTTACCCAAGTTGCTTGTTTTTACTACTGGGGTTCACGTAACCCAGTGTGCTTTTTCTTTATTTGCCGGCACGTGACCAGTTATCTTGCTTTAACATATTGTCAGTTTTTTTCTTAACATTGTTATTGTTATGACGTGACACTAGTTGCTTGTCCTTAATGCAGTTGCCTGATCGCTGTGTTTTAGGTATTATATTATATATTATATATTATATTCTCACTCACTATATATATATATATCACTATATATATATTATATATATTATTAATATATATTTATTATAATATATTACAATATTTCGATACCTATATATTATTATATATATTCTATATATAAATATATATAATAAACAATAATATACGATGTATATATACTAATATATATATATATTAATTATTATATTAATTTTATAGTATATTGCATCTGCTAACTCGAAGGATTTAGTATTTTCGGGTCTTTTAAATTTGGCTGTTTGCTGTTTGCTTTGCTTTTGATATTCCGGGGTACTGACCATTTGCTTGTTCCTTCATACTTGGGGTTTATCTTGACCCTAGTTTTGTATCTCTTTATTTGAGGCCACGACCCAGTGTTTCTATTTTCACGCTTTCTTCAGCTTCTCCTTTATCATCGCGCGCCGTCCTCCGCTGACCCCTACTCTCGCCCTCTGCTCTCTCCTACACGCGCGCGTCAGCGCTCCTCCCCACTCGCCTCTCCCTCTCATCTCGCCTCCTCGCGCTGCACCCCCACCCCCCCCCGTCCTGCCGCTCCTCCTCTCTCATCTCCGCGGGTCTCCCTCGACCCCAGCTCGCTTGTCTCTCCTCATTCGTAGCTCCCTCTGCTTCCCTCTCCCTACATCCGCGCACGTCACTCTCACCCCCACTTCTCTTTCTCTCCCCTCTACCCGCGCGCTTCGCGTTCCCCCTTCGCTCTCGTCCCTCCCCTCTCACTCACACTCGCGCCGCAACTCCCCCAGCCTGCCTCTCTCCTCTCTCTCCTACTACTCGCAGCCGCTCGCTCCGACCCGTTACTTGCTTTAACGCATATTGTCAGCTTTCTCTTTTCTTACTTGTTATCAAGTGACACTAGTTTGCTTGTTCTTAATGGTTGCAGATACATTGGGTAACTCGATATACTATATATATATATATTATATATATACTACCTATATATAATATATTATATATACATATATATAATACTATATATATTAATATAATAATATATATATATACTATAATATATATATTATATATAACTATTATATAATATTATATAATAATATATATCTTATATATATTATATTATACATTTTATAAGTGGCCACTGTAAATCGAAGGATTAGTACTTGTTATCGGGTCTTTAAATTGGCTTGATGTTGCTTTGTTCTTTGAATATTGGGGTTACGTTGACCATTTGGCGTGTTTTCATCATTGGGGTTTATTTGACCTATTTCTGGGTCTTTATATGAGGCACTGACCGCCAGGGCTTGTTCCTTATATTTTGAGTTTTATTGTTTTTTTATATTGGGGTCTCGTACCCTAATTGCTGTGTTCCTTCTATATTGGGGTCAGTACGCAGTTGGCTCGCTCTCGCGCATCATTGGTTTCACGCGCTGACCCTCGTCTGCTGGTTCTTATATTGGGGTTCGTGACCCAGTGCCGTGTTTTTTATATTGTAAAGTTCTGTTCTTTACATTGGAAGTCACTCACCCATTTTTTCTTTATAAGAGCGGGTTTCGCGTGCTACCCAGTTGCTTGCTGTCTTATATGGGGTACGTAACCGTGGCTTTTTCTTTATATTGAGGTAACGTGAACCCCACTTGCTTTACATATTGTCAGTTTTTTTCTTACATTTTATCACACGTGCATCAGTTGCTCTGTTCTCTTATAATGCAAGTTTTGCCACCTCACACTCTGCGCCCCCCGCCAATAATATTATATATTATAGTATACCATATAATAATATATATATATATATTATATATATATATATAATATTATAATATACTAGATAAATATATATATATATATTATATATATAATTTATTATATATATATAATATATTATATATATATTACTAATACAATTATTATAATTTTTTATAAGTGGGCAATGCTAACTCGAAGGATTTAGTACCTTTCGGGTCTTTAATTTGGCTTCTGCGGTTGCTTGTTCTTGATATTGGGGTTACGTGACCGCCATCTGCTGTGTTCTCATATTGGGGTTCATTTGACCCTAGTTTGGTCTTTATATTGGGCCACTGACCAGGTGTGTTTTATAGTCCGTTTCTTGTTTTTATATTGGGGTCTCGTGACCTACGTTGCTGTTCCTTATTTGGGGTCGTTACTCCAGTTGCTTGTCTTCATGATTGGGGTTAGGTGAACGCAGTTGCTGGTTCTTTATATGGGGCTTCGACGTGACCCAGCGTGCTTGTTCTTTTATATTGTAAGGTTTCTGTCTTGTACATTGGAATGTCCACTCACCTCCATTTTCTTTTAAATGGGTTCCCGCGTTACCCTAGTGCTTTTCTCTCTATAATGGGCGTCACGCTCAACCAGTGCTTTTCCTCTCTCACTCACTCGACGCTGACCCAGTTAATCTGCTTTAATTATTGTCAGTGTTCTTTTTTCTTTACATTGTTATCACGTGACACTGGTTGCTTGTTCCTTATGCAGTTGCCAGATACATTCTAGGAAACTATTATATATATATATATATACCTTTATACTGACACTCATAATATTATAATCCTATTACTATATATATTATATATATATAATATATATATTATATATATATATATAATTATATATATGATTATATATATATATATATATATATATATATCATATAATAATTTTTTTTATAAGTGGCACTGCTACTGAAGGATTTTAGTACTTTTCGTCTTTAAATTTGCTTTGCTGGTGCTTGTCTTGATATTTGGGTTACGGTGACCATTGTTGCTGACTGTTCTTCATATGGGGTTATTTGACCTGAGTGTCTGGTTCTTATATATTGAGGCACATGACCCAGTGCTTGTTCCTATATATTTTAGTGTTCTTCTTGTTTTTTATATTTTGGTCTCGTGACCCTAGTTGTGCTTGTTCTTTATATTGGCGTCACGTTACCCCAGTTGCTTGTTCTTCAATGGTTTTATGAGGTGACCCCAGATTTGCTGGTTTCTTCTATAATTGGGTTTCACGTTGACCCCACTGCTTGTTCTTTTATATCTGTAAATATTCTTGTCTATTACATGGAGTCCTGCACGCCCATTTTTTTTCTTTCTAATGGGTTTCACGCCCCCCCAGTTGCTTGTTCTTTATAGGTTAATCATTCGCCTCTGTAATATTGAGGTCACGTGAACCCAGTTACATGCTTTACATATTGTCAGTTCTTTAGTCTTTACATTGTTAATCACGTGAACCAGTTTGCCTTGTTCTTTAAAATGCAAGTTGGCCAAGATACATTGGGAAATATATATTGATATTTGATAGTATATACTAGATATATTATACTATACTATATATACTTATAATATATATATATAATATATATTATATATATAGTTATAATATTATATATAATATATAAAATAATATATCATATATAGATATATATTTATATATAATATATATATATATTATATATATATATATATATATAATATCGTATATACTATAAGTATTATATACTGTATGTATGGGCACTGCTAACTCGAAGGATTAGTACTTTTCGGGTCTTGTAAATTTGGCATTCTGTGGTTGCTTGTTCTTGATATTGGAGTCACGTGACAACATTTGCTTGTTCTTCATATTGGTTATTTGACCTAGTTTTTGGTTCTTTATTGGGCACCTGCCCAGTGCTCTGTTCTTAGTATTTTCAGTTTTCTTGTTTTTATATTGGGTCTCGTGACCTAGTTGCTTGTTTTTATATGGGGCGTAGTTACCCAGTTTGACTTGTTCTACTATTGGGGTCTGGTGACCCAGTTGCTGTTCTTCTATATTGGGGTTACGTGAGCCAGCTGCTTGTTTCTCTATATTGTAAGTTTCTTGTTCTTAACATTGGAGTTTGATTAACCATTTGTTTTCTATTATATTGATTATAAACTTTTCTGAACCGATATTCCATGAAATCATTTGCTTTTTTCTTTATGATTGGGCAGTGAAAAGTTACTTGCTTACATACTTGTCAGGTTTCTTTTACTTTACATTGTTATCACGTGAAGCACTAGTTGCGTTGTTTTGAATGCATAGTTACCAAATTTCAGGTAATCAAAGTTCTATTTACTTAATATATATATATAATATATTATAATTATATATATATATATATTATATATATACTTATATATACATTTTTATAAGTGGGCAGCTGCTAAACTCGAAGGATTTAGTACTATTCGGGTCTTTAAATTTGGCTTTTGCTGTTGCTTGTTCTTGATATTGGTTACGGCCCATTTGCTTGTTCTCTATTGGGGTTATTGACCCTAGTTTCTGTTCTTTATATTGAGGCCACTGACTGCAGCTGCATTGTTCATTATATGTATTCGTTTATTTGTTGTGTTAGATATACGGGTCTTCGTGACCACAGTTGCTGTGTTCTTTATATGGTTGGCTCATCGTTTCCCGTTGCTCTGTTCTTCATAATTGGGGTTAGGTGACCCAGTTCTGGTTCTTTATATTGGGGGGAAGTGACCCAGCTGCTTTTTCTTTATATTGTAAGTTTCTTGGTTCTATTACTTGGAGTCATTCAACCCTTTGTTTTCTTATAATGGGTTCGCGTTACCCAGTTGCTTGTGATCTTTATAATGGGGTACGTACCGCGTTGCTTTATCTGTTATATTGAAAGTCACGTGAAGCCATTATATTGCTTTAGCATACTTGTGTCAGTTTTTTTTACAGTTGTTATCTACGTGACACTATTGCTGTTCACTTAATGAGCGTTGCCGAGATACATTTTGAAATTATATAATATATAATAGTTAAAGATATTAATATATATATATATATATATTATATAATATAATATCTTATATATATATATATATATATATATATACTATAATAATAACTATATATATGATATAATATATATATATATATATATATATAGTATATATATATAATATTATATCTAATTAGTATATAATATATATATATACTATATATAATATTATAATTTTTATAAGTGGCACTGCTAACTCGAGAGGATTTATACCTTTTCGGGTCTTAAAATTTGGCTTCTGCTGTTTTGCTTGTTCTTGATTATTGGGGTTACGTGACCATTCTTGTTGTTCTTCATTATTGGGTTATTTGACCTCAGTCTGTTCTTTATATTGGAGGCGACTACCTAAGTGTGTTCTTATATTTCAGTTCTTGTTTTTTTATATTGGGGTTCTAGTGACATAGTTGCTTGTTCTTTTATTATTGGGGTCAGTACCCATTGCTTGTTCTTCATATGGGGTGTCAGGTGACCCCAGTTGCTGGTTTTTTATATTGGGGTTACGTGACCCAGCTGCTTGTTCTTATATTGTCAAGTTTTTTGTTCTTTACATTGGAGTCATCATTCACCGCAATTTTTTCTATATAATGGGTCGCGTTACATTGCTTGTTCTTTTATGGGTCACGTAGACCAGGACATTGCTTTTTCTCTTTTTTATTGAGTATTCACGTGAACCAGTTACTTGCTTTACATTTGTCAGTTTCTTTTTCTTTACTTTGTTATCACGTGACACTAGATGTTGAATGCTTCTTAATGCGGTGACAGATACATTGGGAAATGATATATATATATATACATATAATATATATATTATAATATATTATATATATATTCATATATATAATATATATATATAATATATATATATTATAACTATATATAATATATATATATAATATATATATATGCTCACCCCGCCCATCGTTCAACTATATTTTCTAAGTGGCACTGCTACCTCGAAGGTGTACTTTTCGGGTCTTTAATTTTGGCTTCTGTTTTGCTTGTTCTTGATATTGGGGTTACGTGCCCCCATTTGCTTGTTCTTCATTTTGGGGTTATTGGACCCTAGTTTCTGGTTCTTAATATGAGGCACTGACCGCCAGTGCTTGCTTCCTTATTAAGTTTTCAGTTTTTGTTTTTTTTTTATTGGGGTCTCGTGACCTAGGCTTGTTTCTTTATATTGGGGTCACGTTACCCAGTTGCTTGTTCTTCATGATTGGGGTTAGGTGAACCCCAGGATGCCCGGTTTTCTATATTATGGCGTTAGATGAGCCCAGCTGCTGTCCTTTATATTGTAATTTTTGTTCTTTAACACATTGGTCACTTCACCCATTTTTTTCTTTTATGGGTTCGGTACCACGTTGCCTTGTGTTCTTTAATATACTGGGGTCACGTAACCCCAGTTGCCTTTCCTTTATATTGGGGTCACGTGAAATTGTTCTTAATGTAGTTTCTTTTCTTTTACCTCTAATTCTATCTTTTTCTTAATGGTTGCCAGATACCATGGGAAATAATAATTATAATATATATATGATATATATATATGATATAATAATATAATATATATATAGTAAGTAATAATATACTAGAATATATAATAATAATATATATCTTTTAATGATAGTGTATCACCTTTCACATTATCAGGTATAGTTTAATAAGTGGGCACGCTACTCGAAGGATTAGTATTTACGGGTTTCTTTAATTTGGCTTCGGCTGTGCTTGTATGATATGGGGGTTCACGTGACCATTTTTGTTTCTTCATTTGGCATATATTTTGACCCTAGTTTTCTAATCTTTACCATTTTTACTCTTCTTAAATATCTTATATTTTCAGTTTCTGTTTTCTTACAATTCTCTCACAAGAAGATCAAACTCTTACCTAATCCAATCCATGCAAAAATTGCTTCTGTTCTTCATATTGGGGCCTAGTGACACAGGTGCTTTTCTTTATAGTTCGGTTACGGACCCAGCTGCTTGTTCTTTTAATTGTCAGTCTCTTGTTCTTTACAGTTGGAGTCACTCACCCATTTTTTTCTCTTATTATAATAAGATTGGTTAAAGCGGCAAAGATGATGTGATTGCTGATTACTTGAGTAGTTCCCATATTAAATGGGACGAGGTCACAGTCACAGGATACGAACTGCTTTTACGTTTAATACTTGAGGTCACGATAGAAAGCATTTTATTGTTTTACGAGTATTTGAGTCAAGGGGTCCCTTTTCTTTACATTGTTACTCCACGTGAACACACATAGTATGACTGTTAAGAATTATATATCTCTAATATCTAATATATCGTATAGCCCTCCCCCACAGCTAACGCTACGCACACCGTAGTATTACATCATAGTATCCGGAATAATATATATGATATCCTATTTATATATTAACTACTAATACCATTAATATAATACATATAATATTAATATATTTATTATATATTATAATATATTATATATATATATAATATATATATATATTATTAATAAAATTATAATATATATAATAATACCATATATATATATATTATTACTATTATAATAATATATAATTAATATTATATTATATAATAGTATTATTATAATATAATACTATATATATATATAGTATAATATATATATAAATATTATATTATATAATATACTAATAAGATATAATTAATATATATTATTATATCTATAGTATTATATCACTCTCACACACTCACCTATTTAAATATATATTATATATAATGATATATAATATAATATTATTCTAACTAATGTATTGGTGCCACATGCTAATTTATAAGAAACTAAGCACTGGTAAGTCAGTTTTACTAAGTGATGAAACCAATATGTAAGACTAAACAAAGACCTGACAATAATGTAATCGCAAGTAACTGAGGTTGCAAATTACCGTATGTGGGACCTTTTCAGGGTCTTTAATATATTTAGCAAAACCTATCAAAAAGTTACCATAACTTATGTGATTCATTGATATTGGGGTTACCGTGACCCATTTGCTTGTTCTTTCCCATATTGGGCAGTTACTCATTTATAGAGAAAAGAACCTAAGTTTTCTGGTTCTTAAGTGATTGGTAGACGGACAACCTTAACACTGAACCCCCAAGTGCCTTATGTTCATTCTATTTTTCAGTTTTTTGGTTTTGTTATATTGGGTGTCAATCTAGTGACCTTAGTTCGCTCTGTCTCTTTCCATCGGGCGCTCATGTTAATCTCAGTGACATAACTATAAAGCAACAGCAGTTGTGTCGTCTTTCATATATGGGGGCCGTTCAGGTTTGACCCAGTTGCTGGTATCTATATTGGGGTTACGCGTGACCCCAGGCTAGCTTGTGGTTTTATATTGTAAGTTTCTGTTCGTTTTCAGTTGGAGATCACTTCACCATTTTTTTCTTTATAATTGGTTCGCGTTACCCCCAGTGCTTGTTCTTTATAGGGTCACGTACCCAGTTGCTTTTTTCTTTGAGATTGGAGGTCAAGTGAACAGTTACTTGCTTTCAACATATTTGTCAGTTGCTTTTTAAAATTATATCGATATGTATCCGACTGCCGACTAGTTGCTGTCTTAATTAGCATGTGCCAGATAGCTGTGGAAATATAATATATTATATTGATAATAATATAATATATATATATATATATTATATATATCATATTATATATATATATATATATATATATAATACATATATTATATATAATATTTGATAATATAATTTATAATTTAAATAAGTGGGCCATGGCTAAGGAAGGGGGTTTAGTACTTTAATCGGAGTCTTTAAAGTTTGGCTTCTGCTTTGGTTGCTATGTCTATGATATTGGGGTTACGATGACCTCCATTTGTTGTTTCTTCATTGGGAAGTTGCTATATTAGAGCCTTTAGTATGTGCTGGTGTTCTTTATATTGAGGCACTGAGCGCCAGTGCTTTAAGATTGCTTATAATTTATCAGTTTTGTTCTTTTTATATATGCGGTGTATCGTGACGCCTAGTTGTTGTATACTTATAATAAGAGAATTACTGAAGGGTAGTCAGCGTTACAAGCAATGGGCTCCAGGTGGCATTGTGTCTGTGCCATACTATGGGGTGTAGGTGACCCCGCAGCAAATTGCTTGGTATTTTAATATTAGGGGTTACGGAGTGACGCACACCTGCTTGTTTCTTTATAATGTAATAAGTTTCTTGTCTCTTTACATTGGAAGTCATCTTCAGCCTAGGTATTTTCCAAGTAATAGAACACATGGGGAATATGCACAACAAGCAGAGAATTCACGAAAAGTTATAAATCTTGAGTTGGTGCCTTATAATATATATTATATATATATATATATTTTAATTTATATAATTTTATATTATAATAATTATATATTTGTATCAATAATTTTATTTCTATTTAATTAATTAAATGGATTTTCTACGTTTCACGTATAAACTATAATGAACAAAGCTATGCTTAGATAAATATTACTTTATAATTATGGGGTCCCTATCGTCTCGTGAGAACAGCTGCAGTTAACCCAGATGGAATGACCATTTTAACCTTTGTGTCAACGGATGAAATGTAGAAGAAGATCGACGTGGCGATCGCAATATGTTAGGCCATCAGAGTTATGGGATTTTTGACTCTTACGTTATTGGCTAGCTTTCTTTTGCTTTTGCTTTTAAACTATAAGAAAGCAATGGGGTCAGTTGTATCCTGAGTTTTTAATACGAGTCGACATGCAATACTGAGCTAGTGTGCTGTGAATGAGAGTAATGCATTTGTGAATTAAAATCGTAAACATAATATAATATGTAAATTATAAGTGTAAATATAGTATAAATATGTAAATAAATATATCTATACCCAATATTATAATATTATATATATGATAATATATTATATATATATATATATATAATATATCCTATATAATATGAATATGTGATATTATATACATATATAATATTGATGGTGAAGTATATAGTAACCTTATCGTTGACGATGTATAGTATATATATAGTATAATATATCTTACTCCCTAGGATAACTATTATAGGGTCTGTTATCTATATATAACTATGTATAAGTACTATAGTATACATTCAAGATATATGTATAGATTTTCTTATAAGTGGGGCCAGCTGCGACTGGAGGGTTTCTCGAAGCGACTACTCTAAGTCAACCACCAGGGGTGTTTTCGAGGTATCGTCCTTTAATGTGAGCGGATTGCTGCGCTAGTTGTCTGCCCGATCGTACTCACTCACTGCAGCGTATCCGGTTAGCTGGGGTGAAGGTTCCGGGATGACATCAGCACCACTCGCACTCCTCTGTTGCCTTCTTCGATTTCTCAGATACATATTGGGGGTCTATCTGCACCGGGCAGTAAGATTTTCCTAAAGCACGAAGTGTCTACTGTATATTGAGTGCCAGACAACATGAAGCAGACGCTTGTTCCCGTAATATAGTTTACTTTTCAGTTTTCGATTGTTTCTTTTAGTATTGGGGATGTTTAGTGACGAGCTAGTGCTTGTTCTTTATCTTTGGGTCACGTACCCTACTCCGCAGTTGCATTGTTCTGACATAAATGGGTTGGGGTTATTAGGTTATGACCCGCTTATTGTTGCTGGGTGTTTTTATTAATTTAGGGGTTACGTTGACTACAGCTCTTGTTCTTAAACTCTAAGTTTCTTGATTTCTATATCATTGGAAAGATAGAGTGTCACGTTCACTAATATCTCAGTCAATATTTTTCTATATTAATGGTTGCGTAATACCTATATATATTATATCCTATGATGCATAAGCACCAGGTGCTTTTTCTATTTATCAACATTGGGTTGTGTTGTCACGTAAACTCATGTGCTTCTTTTTTATTGGAGGGAACATGTAATGGCCTGAACCCGTATTATCTTGCTGTCGTACACGGATAATAACGGTGTTTCAAGTTTCTGTGATGTTCTTTACATTGTTCAATAATTGTGCAGACTAGTGATTTGGTGGCGATGTTATTATTATATTGGAGAGTTTGGCCAGAGAATTACATGGGTTGGGAAAGATATATATAGGTAGATATTAAATAAAAAATGGGTGATCTAATTATTTTGTAAGTAAAGAAAGATTTATTATAAAGTATACTACTAGATTATATATATTATATATGGTATTATATATATATATAAATACAATATATAATGAAGTCAAGAAAATTGGGTATCAAGTGGGCCACGCACATGAACCGTGGGCTTGTCCTCGATAGAGATTAATGAGATACTTTTGGGTACTAATTGTGAAGAATCTTGGGTTCTGCGTTGCTTGTTCTTGATATTGGGGTTCGTGAGCGCCCATTGCTCGATTGTTACTTTGGAACAGCGAATGTGGGGGTTGTTGTATTGTGAAGATAGGTAGTGTTTTCTGTTTGTTATATGAATTGAAGGGCCGGGTTTAGCCACTAGGCAACGCGCGGATACCCCATGCTTGTTTCCTGTATATAGTTCAAAGTCTTTCGTTAGTTATTATGTATTTATATTGGCCGGTCGTGACCTAGTGTTGCTTGATTGCTTTATATTGTGGGGTCCACGTTCTCACCAGTTTAGCATTGTTCTATATTAAATAACATGGAGTGTTGATAGGTTGATACCCAGTTGAAAAATGATATATTTTATTTTGGGATAGTGGATGGGAAATGGAGTTGTTCTGATTATTATAATTATTTAGTATATATTATAATAATAGATGTCTTAGTTATCATTTACCAAATAGATATTAATACTGTTACTATAATAAAAACTCATTTAATTATAGAATATATATATACTATCCCCGTATCCTGGCATGGCAATTATGACACCTAGGGGGACTTGACTCAATGTAGAAAAAGAAATGAAATATGTTAAGCCAAGTAATGGGCACGCCTCATCTCACTCTTAAGCGCGATTTTTTTTTTTATAAATAGATCAGGGTCTGCGTTAACCCACCCAACCCCCATCTGCCTGTTAGTACCCACGCAAGCCCAACACCCGATCCAGTTGCTTGTTCTTTATAATCGGGGTTCACGTAACAAGAGCGTAATCGGCGGTCAAGTGACCGCTAGTTGCCTTTTTTCTTTATATGTGGAGGCTCACAGTGACACCAGTTACTTGCTTTCATTCATATTTCATAGTCAGTCTTCTTTTCTTTTACATTGTTAATAGATGACACTAGATATGACACTCGTTCGTCTAATGCAATGTTGCCAAGACTACGGGTGTCGGGTAACACACTCACTTACGTTGAAGTTTGCCATATTAATTATAGACACGACTTAGTAGTATTATATTAGATTGGTACTCATATAAACCTTCAAATTTATAATATAAAATTTTTACATATATAAATTTCACCATGCTGGTTTTTTCTTATAAGACTAATCTAATATATTGGTTGACATGTTCCACGGATTGTACTCATAGGACAGTCCATTTTATATTGAGTTCAGATTTTTCGTTGCATCTTTAATAAGATGCGCCTCCTTTGGCAATGCAGATAAGAGCTGATTTTGAGTTAGGCCCGTTTTATACCAACGCTTAAAGCGTGGCGTTTTTGACGTTGCTCCA
>JABUQX010085106.1:7500-12500 GCA_015478945.1 Trachelipus rathkii | reverse complement strand
TTCTTGAAAAATTTGTACTAGTCCAATCAGGGTAATATTCTTTTAAATGTCAGCGGGTGGAGTTTTGGTGTGGAAAATAGACATGATAGTCAAAGTACTGATTGGCAAATGTTCCAGTTGAATGGCATGCACAAAATGGAATTATATCCTAATTTTGTGCAGGTTTAGCAGAAGTGTGGATTAGTACAGTGCTGGTGAGTGGTCTTCTTAAATTGAGAATCGTTTCTATTTTTCTATTGTGAAACTTATTTGTTCATAATAGATATATATGTATGATTTCGACTATTTTCCAGAGACATAATGTTTCACATTTCTGTAATGGTGAATAGAGAAACCTGATTATATTAGATCAAATAAAAATAGTAATTGTGAGAACGGGTATTACCACTTCTCACCATTAATGACCATGTTGGAAGGAATTTGTTTAAAGGCTAGAAATTTATTAGACAAATGTTATTAGGCATGAGAAATTTGAAGAGATTTTTATTGACACTAGCTTTTAAGGGATGAAGATGAAATGTATTCAACTTATTATTGCGCTTATAAATTTCGATAACACTTTGGACCCTTCTGGACCTCGTAACCTAGAATGATGGGTCATTTAATTTTGAAACACATCTACAAGCAGATACTATTGTATACAACATACACTCTGTTCAAACATTAGCAAATGCAATTATTTCAAAAGCAGTATATAAAAAGGCTAATTTTTAGTTATAAATAGTTTTAGGTTCTTCAAATTGACGTTTTAATTGAAAATTTCAATATTTGTTTTCTTATATGCAAGTTCCATAAGTTGGAAAAACCTGTTTTAATAAAAATTTTAACTTCTAAAATTACGCTTTTTCTTAAATTTTCACATTACAAATTTAGAACTCTTAAAAGTACGGTTTTCTAAAATTTCAACATTTATAATTATTGGTAATTCTTAAAATTGAGTTTTAACGCTATTTTTAGCATTTGAAAAAATAATGCATTGAACATAGAAATGCAATTTTAAAAAGCAGAAAACGAATTTGTTAATAGTTTAGTGTCTTAAATTGACGTTTTTTAATGAAATTAAATATTTTTTATTATACTTTAATATTTCATTAGTAGTGAAAACTGTTTTATAAAAAAAATTTAACTTCTAAAAATACGCGTTCTTCTTAAATTTTCACAATACAAAAATAGGACTCTTAAATGAGTTTTCCTAAAATTCAACATTTGAAATTATTTGGTATTTCTTAAAATTGAGTTTTTAACGGATTTTTAGCATTTGAAAAAATGATGTGTTTCATTGAAATGCAATTTCAAAAGAGAATTTGACTTTGTTAATAGTTTTAGGTGTCTTAAGTTGACGTTTTTTAATGAATCTCTTGATTTGTTTTTTTATACCAAATATTTTCATTTAGATTGTGAAACCTTTTTAATAAAAATTTAACTTTTTAAAAAATTACGCTTTTTCTTATTTCTCACATTACACAATTATAGAAATCTTAAAAGTTACGATATTCCTAATATTCACATTTAAATTATTGATAATTCTTAAATTGAGTTATTTTTAACGGTATTTTCAGCATTTTGAAAAATGATATGTTTCATTGAAATCTGCAATTTCAAAAGCAGAAAAGCGAATTTCATAATAGTTTTAGGTGTCATTAAATTGACGCTTTTCTAATGAAAATTTCAATATTTGTTTTATATATTACCAAATATTTCATTAGATGTAAAAATGTTTTTATAAAAATTATAACTTCTTAAATTACGCTTTTTCTAATTTTTGACATTAACAAATTTAGAACTCTTAAAAGTACGATATTGTCTAAATTTCAACATTTGAATATTGGGGAGTAATAACAGGATTATAAACCGGTTTATTAGCCTTCGAGAAATATGTGTTTCATTGAAAATGCATTTCAAAAAAAGCGACAAAAAAATTGTTATATCTTTAGGTGTCTAACATTGACGTTTTTTAATTGAAATTTCAAATATTGTTTTTATATACCAAATATTACATTATATGAAAACCTGTTTTAATAAAAAATATTAACATCTAAATTACGCTGTTTCTTTAAAAATTTTCACAATACAAAAAATAGGACTCTTAAAGTACGATTTTTTCCTAAATTTCCACATTAAACTTAGTTGGTAATTCTTAAAATTGAAGTTTTTAAACGTATTTCAGCATTGAAAAATGATGTGTTTCATTACAATGCAATTTCAAAAAGCAGAAAAGAGAATTTATTAATAGTTTTAGGATGTCTTAAATTGACGTTTTAATGCAAATTTCAATATTTGTTTTATAATACAAATATTCATTAGCGTGCAAACCTGTTTTAATTAAAAAATATTAAACTTCAAAAATTACGCTTTTTCTTAAAATTTCATTACAAGTAAAAACTCTTTAAAGTACGATACATCCTAATTTTCGAACCTTTAAAATTATTTTGAAATACTTGAAATGAGTTTTAACGGTATTTTCAGCTTTGAAAATGATGTTTCATTAAATTGCAATTTCGAATAAAAGCAGAAAAGCAATTTGGTTAATAGTTTTCAGGTGTTCCTTAATTGACTTTTTATGAAATATTCAAACTATATGTTTTACTTACCAAATATTTCATTAGACGTGAAAACCTGTTTTAATAAAAAATTTTAACTTCTAAAATTACGCTTTTTCTTAAATTTTCACATTACAAATTTAGAACTCTTAAAAGTACGATTGTCCTAAATTTCAAATTGAAAATTGAGGACCAACGGTATATTCAGCATTTGAAAAATAATGTGTTTCATTGAAATGCAATTTCAAAAAGCAGAAAAGCGAATTTGTTATTAGTTTTAGGTGTCTTAAATTGACGTTTTTTAATGAAATTTCAATATTTGTTTTTTATACCAGATAACGATTAGTTGTGAAAACCTGTTATAATAAAAAAATTTAGATAGGACAATCTTCTAATCTGTATTTTCCCCATCTTTTTCTTAAATACTTTCACAAATAGCACCGGGAAATTTTGACCATTTAATTTTATTATTTCTCATCAGATAGTATTTTTAACTATTTGTAAAAGTATCGTTAAAACATTTTAATATATTTTAGTATTTCCCTAATTCAGTAGTATTTATTTTCATGGTCAATATTGAGAAAAATAATAATGTTTTTCTTATTGAAATGGGAAACAAATTCAAAAGGCAGGAAATGTGACTAAAAAGTAAGAAACACGATTATTACTAATATAATATCATTATTTTTGTGATGAATAAAATGGAATTATTCAAATAATTGTTTATGTTCCATTTAAAAATTAATATTAATATCTATATGATAGTATCTGTACAATTAACTATGATTGTTTAATTTAACAAAAAAGTAGTAACTTCCTTAATAATTACTGACTATTTTCCTCATAAATTTAGTATCTAAAATAATTAACATTCTCACTCAGACTGACCTAACTAAATAAGTATTAGTATTTATTTATAAACGTTATTCAAACTCGCTCTTGTAAAATCTTAAACACTTTTTAAGAGATATTTCTAACATTTCATATATAATTTAGTGTACAAAGTTACAGCCATATATGAACATAGTATATTATTAAATCAATGATCATTATATACATGAAACAACATTATAATGGGTAGTTATTCATAATTAATAGACAATAATAACTAATAAATAAAAGTTCCGACATAGCTCTCGTGAACTGTCTCCGGTCTTCAGGCGGACTCTCCAGGGTACACATACTTGATCCGATGTGTATAA
The DNA here is from genome assembly GCA_015478945.1 of Trachelipus rathkii. Classification (NCBI taxonomy): domain Eukaryota; kingdom Metazoa; phylum Arthropoda; class Malacostraca; order Isopoda; family Trachelipodidae; genus Trachelipus; species Trachelipus rathkii. Next base: position 8,758 of record JABUQX010085106.1, on the reverse strand, counting down.
CAATGTCAGTATATTACATGAACGCTTCTAATCCTAGTGTTATTTACTAGTGAATCCTGAGATGTTATGCGCTGTTTTGTATAGCCTAAAAGCAGCGGCTGGTGATCTGGGTTAATTCCTAGGGTTTTTAATATATAACCGATGCACTGTTATATTCATATTTTTAATGACAATTTTTATTCATTATAATCCTGTGATGGCGTTTCACTATGTTTTACTATTCTCCCGCACCATATTATAATATGTGTGTTAGCATTCTCTTCGGTTTACAAGAAAGTGGTCCTGAAGTTATTCCAAAATTTTCTTTTGTTGTTATCATTCAAAAACATATTTTTTGGAAAATTTATTTGTTTTGTTGCATGTTCATCTAATATTAAATTGCTATTCTCATTTTGACGATATATAAGCATTCTCCTTATTATTTTGCTGAGCGCGTTAAAGCTGAATTTAGTATTGTTGTCATGAGTGCAGAGTTTTAAAAAAGTTAAATAGTTGATTTGATTCTTTATTTATAATATGTCTCTCACCTTCCTCCCTCTCTTTTTTTCCTATAATTCTCTCTTCCACTTTTCCTCCTTCTTCCTTTTTCTCTCTCTTACTACTTTCTAATTCTGATTCTTCCTGAAATATCTCATTCTTTCATTAACACCCTCCCTCTCTCTCTATCTCTCTCCTTACTTTCATTTTCCTCTCATTTTTCTCTTTTCTATTTTCATCCTCATCCCTCTCCAATTTGAGTTTAACCAATTACTTTATCTTCTCACACTCAGAAAGGCATACGAATTGGTAATATTTCCCAAATATTGAAAGAAATATTTGATCGTGGCAAGACGAGTAAAACGATTAATCGGAAAGTAATGATTAATATTGAAAGAAATATCATGGTGATAGACGACTGACGATTAATCGCGAAGTAATGATTAATCGCCGCCATTCTTTATTGAAAAGGTCGAAATTATGATGAATAACTTGTTAGAAGAAATGGCCTGTAATTTCACGCACGTATTAATAGTCTTCCTCTTGGTTATTAATCGGTGTTTAAAGACCTCGTAATGATGGACCTTATTGGGAACAGCTTAAATGAAAAGAAATTTCTATTTTATTTTTAATATTTTTTTCACAATTTTTAAACTTTTTATTTACTTTAAGAAAGAAAAAGGTTATATGTTTAGTTTTTTGAATTTGAAGAATATATATATATATATATATATATATATAAAGTATAGTTAAATATATTATATATATATATATATATATA
>JABUQX010085106.1:0-2500 GCA_015478945.1 Trachelipus rathkii | reverse complement strand
AAATACAGATTTTCCCAAGTGCTGATTCTTCATATTTTGTTAGATGAAATTGCCCTTGAAACATCCATACTTTCAGGGAGTATATGATCTTACTCATCCATCTTGCAAGATGCATGGGTCCAGGAGCATAAAAACGGACACCACCAGAAGGAACACCCCCAAGAAAGATCATAACCAGCTCAATCAGTTCACGGTAATCCCCACGCAAATTCCGACGCTCATGGAGCACACTTGCTGCCCAACGAATACGTTCTTCTTTAATATCAGCCAAAAACTCGTGCATAGTGGGATATTGGATTCCTGTCGAGAATTTATCTCTATCAATGTATTCCCAATTAGCCTGGAATCGTTTGAATAGGGCAAATTCGGGAGAAGATGAAGGGGCCAGAACCTCTGAAAATACATTTTGCAAAATAAGCTCCATAATGTGATGTCGGCATGGAAAGTGTAGCAATTCCTTTTCGAGTTTTTGTTCAACCAATATGCAGGCACCCTTGTGTCGTCCAGTATTTGAAGCTGTCGTGTCAAAAGACATCCCTACAACCTGATCCCGGAGATTCCAATTTTCAATTGCCTCAACTACTGCATTAGCCATATTGAGACCGGTTGCACTGCCCAACTTTGCGACATGTAGTAACTGCGTTGTATTCGTCCCAGATATCAGGATCGGGAGTCGATCTATATGTTCTTTGGAAGTTAGATCCTTCATCAGTTTACCATCCCAGTGAACTATTAGTGGAGTTTCTGACTTGAATTCATCTTTCAGGTGAGAAGCAATTTGTTGTCTATGCTTCATTCTTTGGCGACGAATTGAAGACCGATTGATGTTTAATAAGCTCGCATCATGACCCAAGGAGCTTGCAGCTTCCATTAAAACATATGTAGCTGCGCGATCGGTTAGTTTAGTTCTGTCCAAAGTTGCTGCTAAGGAGGGAGTGATAACATTGGTTCTAGCTCTCTTTACTTTTTTTCTTTGTGGAGGTGTTTGCCCACCAACGGCTCCATGGACATTCTCATCTTTTTGGTCGGAATTACAATCATCACTGGTGGAAGAGGAACTACTTGTTGACTCTAGTTGAACAACGGCAGATGAAGTAGCTATATCATCTTTAACACGCTGAAGCTGTTGTAAGGTTCGCTCTTGTCTTTCAGTTTTTCTAACCTCTTTTCTCGCCAGAGCTCTGTCTATATTACCCATTCTTCCTCTTCTACCTGGCTCTCGTTGGGCAATTAAAAAGGCTTTATCTTCTTCATTTGTCATCCGCATTAATGCATCTGCATGAGCAACGTCAAAAAGATTCTCCATTTGATTTTTGAATGCATCCTCTCGTGCTATTTGCCTAGGAGAACGACGAGTTTTCCCTTTTTTCACTAGTTCGTAATCTTCGTATAGCTTTTCCATTTTTGTAATGATAGTATCTTTTCTCATCTTCGGAATTCTGGCCATGTCCCAGAATTGCTCGACCATTTCAGTAACTTTGGTTGTTACATTTCGGATAGTAGTCTTCTTTTGCTGAAGTAAGTATAAAACTACACCAATAGCTTCTCCATTAGAGGGAAGCTTTGAACCTAAAAGCTCAGGTTGAGGCGAAACGAGAAAATCTTTGCGCCTAGTTGATGCCATCTTAAATAACCCTATTTTCAAATTTATTTTATGTTTAAACTTTTAAATATTTATCAAGTATTTTACTAGTTAATGTTATCTGAAATGCAAAAAAAATGAAATAAAATAATAATAATAATAATAATAATAATAATAATAATAATAATAATAATAATAATAAAGCATATAGAAAATTAAAATGAAAATGTAAACACTTCTGCCTTTGTAGACGCACACCTTAACAATGCTGTCATCAGATAGTGTTAGAAATCAGAATAGCGCATTGCCCTATTTTATCGGACACAAAGTATAGATACGTGCAATTACTAATCTCTGTGTGCTGCACCATAAACAACAACGTAAGCAATTGTCACTAAACGTTACAAGAAACGTCTGGGAATCGGTGTGTGCTGCACCATAAACAACAACGTAAGCAATTGTCACTAAACGTTACAAGAAACGTCCGGGAAGCGTTAACAGTCAAATTTCAATATCCTTGTGCAAGATGTTCTAATATTCAGAATTCAAAAATATTTTGCATAGAGAGTTTTTTCCTATAATGTAACAAATTCCCCAACATGGAGCTAAGAATTTCAAACTTTTGATTTTAAGGACCATGCTAATATATATATATATATAATTTTTTATTTACGTGTCACCTCATAAAAATTTATTATTATTATTATTATTATTATTATTATTATTATTATTATTATTATTATTATTATTATTATTATTATTATTATTATTATTATTATTATTATTATTATTATTATTATTATTATTATTATTATTATTATTATTATTATTATTTGAAGTGGCGCACGAAAACGCGAAAGGTTTCAATGATAAATGCGAAAACGGTTAAACACCCAATTTTAGCTGAAGTACATACCG
>JABUQX010085105.1:10000-13799 GCA_015478945.1 Trachelipus rathkii | reverse complement strand
CAACGATCGCGAATATATGCAACATTAACAACTGTTTTCATATTAATAAAGCTAACATACATCATTATAACCTAAGAAATTAATGTACAACGACAAAACCTAACACAACTTACGCCACGAATAAACTGTTAACATTTACAAAGTTCCACACTTAACAACCAGTAAAGTGACTAACATGGCATACAAAACGAACCTATCATACTTTTTCCAAACATATCTCTAAAATATTAACGTTAATTAACATTTACACATAATATTTAACATAAAATTTATCATAACCTTGATCTAATTATCATACAGTCCAACGAAATAAACTGTAAACATTAAAAAGTTTAACCAACATTAACATTAAAAATAAGTTCTTAGAATAAAAATTATCATAGTAAATTGTAATAGTTTACTGATTTAAAGCAGTAGATCAGTAAATCAGTAAATCAAACCATCAAAACCCCTCCCCACCCCTCCCTCCATACCTTTTGATCGATTGATTATTGATTCATTGTCACATTTGAGTATCATTTCGGCAAGACATTAACACAAAAATAAGTTCTTTATTATACTTAACACACAGTAATATATGCTAACGTAACAACTTTTTATATTAATAAAGCTAATACATAACGATACATTAACTAAAAAAAGAAATATAATGTTACAACGACAAACCAACACACCATAAGCACGAATAAACTTACTAACATAACAAACTGTCGCGCACTTAACAACAGTTAAAGACCTAACACTTCGTATAAAACGTAACCTATTCAGCACTTTTCAAGTACTATCTCTAACATACAATGTTAATTTTACTGTATATTAACATGTTGCGTTAAATATTTAACAAAAATTTAGCAAAACCCTGTCTAATCATCATACTGACAACGAATATATTCTAACACAACAAAATTTTTTTACATAAAACATCGTAATATCTGACAGAAGAATCTATGAACAAACTTTAGACAAAACAAAAACAACCCCCCCGTAAACAAAATTCAAGTAACAAAAGTTTTACTCAAACCTTGACATTAAAAATAAGTTCTTGAATAAAATATCATAGTAAAGGGAAATAATTTAGTGATCCAAAAGCTGTAAATCAAGAAACAAACCTCCCCACTTGCCCTTCCTACTCTCCCACCCTCCCTTCTATGATTTATTGATCTATTGATCTATCGATTCAAGCCATATTTCGAGTCCGATTTGGATAAAACATAAAAACAAAAATAAGTGTTTTATATATGACCAACGAATATATGCTAACGTAACAAAAGTTTCACATCAATAAAGCAACATTCCCCATAGCAAGAACTAATAATATAATGTGCAACGACAAACTAACACAACTTAAGCACGAATAAACTGCAAACATTAGCAAAGTTCCATACATAACAACAATAAAGTTTAATTATCAACATACGGCGAACATTATTATTATTATTTATTATTATTATATATTTATTATTTATTATTAATTATTATTATTATTTATTAATTATTATTATTATATTATATTATTATTATTATTTATTATTATTATTATTATTATTATTATTATTAATTATTATTATTATATTATTATTTATTACTATTTTATTAATTATATTAATTATATTATTATTATATTATTATTATTTTAATTATTATTATATTATTATATTATTAGTTATTTATTATATTATTATTATTATTTATTATTATTATTATTATTCTTATTATTATTATTATTATTATTATTATTATTATTATTTAATTAATGCAAAAACAAAGTTTAATAACCGTAAAGCTAACATAATATCACCTAAACTAAGAACATATCATACCTTACGTACGAATAAACAGTCAACAATTAACAAAAGTACACTGATTTAATATCAGTAAATATACCAAGCATCACAAACGTAACCAACTTGGTCTACACGCCTGCACAAAACCTAACTAACATACGCGCCGAGGTTTGACGCTTATATGAACACGCAGAATGTTCAGTTAGACTTACACGGTGCTTATCATTAGGGTTACTTTCATGTTTTAACAAAAGCTTTCACGAATGCTCCCCTCATCAACATATTCTCAATCTTTACAATACATAACCGAACAATTTTCAGCGACGAGCCCCACTACATGGAGATCACCCCAGAGAAATGCATGAAGACCCATCTCGGGGTTCCCCCGAAGGGGGGTGTAAGCGGTTACAAAGGGCAACACCCCTAGGTTTTGACCTTACCGCTACGGTTACTTTACTGTTGTTAAGTATGGAATTTGTTTAATATTAGTAGTTTATTCATGCGTTAAGGTGTGTTATTTTTGTCATTGTACATTATATTCTTAGTTCAGGTAATGATATGTTAGCTTTATTAAGGTGAAAAAATGTTTTAACGTTAGCATATATTCGTTGTTAGATAGTAAAGAAACTTATTTTTGATTATGTTTTATCGAAATTGATACCGATATGTGAACCTGAATCATTTGGTCAATAATCAAAGGTCGATGAACGGGTGCGGTAGGGAGGGTGGGGATGGGACGGGTTGTTTTTGATTTACTGCTTCAAATTCGGTAAACTATTACACTTACTATTGATATTTTATTCAAAGAAACTTATTTTTATGTTTTGTTTGGATAAAAAAGAACTTATTTTTATGTATGTTTGGATAAAACGTTAGTTGGTTTGCAATATTTTTGGGATTATGATTATTTAGGTAAGTTATGATAATATTTTTGTTAAATATTACTAATGATAATGTAAAAAAACTTTGTTACGTTAGCATATATTCGTTGGATCTGAATGATAATCGGACAAGGTTATGATTCATTTTTTTACTGAAAATGTTACTGTTCAATGTAAGATTAACCGTTATATGTTAGATGTGCTTGAAAAAAAAGTGTGACGCCCATTGTAAGTGTTATATGTGTTAGGCTATGTTTAATTTCTGTTACTTTTTTTGTTAATATTACTATGACAATGTGAAATTAAAACTGTTTGTTAGAGAAATGATAAGTTTCGTAAGATATTACTGTGTAACGACGATTGATGTGTTAGAAACGTAAAAAAGCATAGGTTAGAGTTTTTTGCTGAGTGAATTTTAGGTTGCTTGAAGATTTTGCAAGTGTCTACGTTTATTTCATAGTTCAAATTGATGTTATATTCGATATGAAGTGACACTTTGATGAATGTAGTGTAAGTTCATAGTTTATGATGCTGGTATCTTTGATAGCATGGTCACTTTTGTTAAGGGATTTTGTTAGATAATACTGCTTTAGCTGTTGCTGATATGTTGGAAAGTGGGTGATGCAATGAGTTTTGTATTGTCCTGTTACCTATTTTACCTTTGATAAGTGGGTAATTTTGTGAATGTTAGCAGATTATTCGTTAAGATATGTTAGATTTTGTCGTTGTACATTGTTATCTCAGGTTATAGTATGTTAGCTTTATTGATGTGTGAGAAAACTGTTGTCTACCTTAGCGAATATATTCGTTGGCTGTATGATAATTAGGTAAGGTTTATGATAAATGTTTGTTAAGTTATTACTATGTTAAGGTAAAAAAAATTACCAATGATATTTTAGAGAAATGTTTGAAAAAAGTGTGAACAGGCTACGTTCTGTTGCATTGTTAGTTACTTTACAGCTGTTAAAGTATCGGAACTTTGAATGTTGACGTTTATTCGGAGCGTAAAAGGTATAGTTAGGTTTGTCGTTGTACATTATGTCTTAGTTCAGTATGATATTAGCCTTATGATGTTAAAACTTTGTTTACGAATAGCATATATTCGTTGTTAGTGTTATAAAGAACTTTATTTTC
>JABUQX010085104.1:12500-14664 GCA_015478945.1 Trachelipus rathkii | reverse complement strand
TAACTAATAAAATCTAACGAAAAATTCTTTTTTACCATATAATAAAGCACTTTCCTCCGCGTTGAACAGCAGAAGAAATAAGAAGGAATAACTTTCACTAGTTAATATATACCTATTATAGTTTATTATATAAGTAGTATATAGTTAAATAAAAACTCAATTTTATAATAGATTTAAAACTATATAATATATATTATTCTAATATAATGTTATTAAATTATATTAGTATATATATTATAGTAGCCTCACATATTATATATATATATAAATATATATATATATATATAATATTATATATATATTATATATATATAGTAGGGTATATATATATATATATAATATATAATATATATAGTAATGAGTCGACTGCGCGTGGAGCAAATGGAGCGGCAGGGTTGAGAGAGGAGATGGGAATTGAAGAAAGAGAGAATCCAAAGAAAGGAATTTTGGAGAGAGTGACCAAGAAACGCATAGAAGCTTTGCAACGAGGGATTGGGAACTTTGAGTGCTGAGAAAGAGATAGTTTCTGAAAGAACATTTGATTAGACTGTGCCAAAGAATTATAAGATACAAAGTTTTATAAAAAGTTAATCAAAATTAAAGATCTATTGTAAATATATAACGAAGGACACCTAATGGTTTTAATTCTTGTTCTTTTGTTATAACAAAAGCTTAAGTAAATTAAAAAAAATTGGTTTTGGACCAACGTTATTTTGGATTTAGATATTTATTATAAGAAGATAAAAAGAATGGACATTCGGCGGAGTCGGCTCGTATAGGTCAAGAAGGAATGGAATCAAGCACCAAAATGGCGTCCGGTAGCTCAGCTGTTAAGAGCACTCGCCCAACTAGGCGAGAGACCCAAGTTTGTAACTGGTGGGTAGTCTGAATGTGTGTTACTTTCACCTTGGCATCGTCTTGCTCAGACTTAAAAATTGAGCACACACCCTCCTAGATTAGGGCTTTGCCCGTGAGTGGTGGTGTTAACTGTAAAAAAAAAAAAAAAAAAAATATATATATATATATAATATTTTGTATATAATATAATGATATAATATATATAATATATATATATTATATATATATATATTATATATATACTATATATATATATATATATATATATATATATTATATATATATATATATATATATATATATATATTATATATGTATATATATTATTATAATATATATATATATATTATATATATATATATTGAAGTGGCTTGCTTTTAATATAGACGAGCCGCCACTGTATAATATATCTATATATAATATAATATATATATATATATATATATATATATATATATATATATATATAATATATATATATAATATATATATATATACTATAATATATATATCTTATATCTTACATCTCTCCCAGTCAGGCTTACGAGCCTGTCAGTGGGGCCAACCTCCGCTTCCATCTTGTTCTATCCATCACGATTCCATCCGCCATCAGCTCATCCATTGCAGGCATCTGGTGTTTCCTCAATGAATCCTCTATACTGTGTCTCTCCACCTCTTCCGCGGTCTTCCCCTCGGTCTCACTCCCTCCGGTTTCCACCTCCACCTCCTGCTGGCAACTCTCTCTCTCCCTGCATCCTCTCCAGGTGTCCCCACCATCTCAGTCTGGCTGCGTCCACTTTATTCATCATGGGTTTCACATCCACGCTCGCCCTCACTGTCTCGTTTCTCACTCTGTCTTTCCTCGTCTTTCCAATCACCGTCCTCAACACATTCATCTCCGCTGTCTGAATTCTACTCTCGCTCTCTCCCTGTCAATGGCTCCATGTTTGGCCCGCCCCAGTACAACAGTATCGCGTCAACCATCCCTATTTATTATCTGGCTCTTTCACCTCTTTGTTCAATAGATTTATTCTTTCAAGATGGGGTAGTACTGCTTCTACAGTCCTGGCCAGTAGCTGCTGCACACTACTCGTAATTCCGCTTGCACACCCCCCTTCTCTTCCAAGTGCTTCCTAGAATTTATATCTATCCACATTTTTAACCTCTCTACCGTCTACCTCCACTAACAATCCTCCTCCTCCTCCTGCTTACTACGATTATTTCTGTTTTCTCGCACATTCCATATTCAATCCTGTTTCTCTCAACTTTTCTGCGAAACACAGCACCATTTTGCTTCAACCTCTCA
>JABUQX010085104.1:0-2500 GCA_015478945.1 Trachelipus rathkii | reverse complement strand
TATTATTATTATTAGTATTTTTACTATTGTCATTTTTACTATCTTTATAAAATAAATTTCATCTTTATCTCAATCTTTTATGTATAAAAAGTTGTACAATATTATTGTGAATGTTTGTCCATCTATTTTATATATTATTATTATTATTATTATTAATATTATTATCTATTATTATGCTATTATTATTTATTATTATATCTATTATTATTATTTATATATTTATTATTAATTATTATTAATTCATTATTATATTAGTTATTCCCACCACCCTTCTCTCCCCCAAGACTGCTTATGCAATGCACTGGGAACTCGGAAAATTAGTAGAAGAACAATGAATGCATGTCGGAAGAAAGCCCATCCTTACCGCTCCCTCTATACCTATTAGTGAGAACTCGACGCCCGCAATTCAGACAAAACACCACCGCTAGAGCTTCACGGGACCGCGACGGACTCTCACTATGGCATCTCGTCAATCTCGCGCGGTCCATTCCTCGGCCCAGGCGTGGGCCACAACCAACCACGTCCCTTTCATAAAACCTTCGCCATTCATCTCTTATTATGCATCTTTCTTCCTACGCCCTCCTGCCTCGAAACTCACATTCCTTGCTCCTCCAGGCATTCCCTTTCTGCCTCGACCTCAATCCACGTTTTCTTCGTCTCCAGACGGGCTCGCATTCCCAGCACCACTCACCCATATAATCCGCGTTCCACACCGACAGAATCCGTTCATCCAGTTCCACTTGACAAACCACATCAATGCACTTTCTTTATTCTTCTCATCACTACTCTCCTTTTTTCGCCACCTCCCAACTCCCCAATAGTTTATTCCTCTTATTTTATTATTCCAAATTTCTTCTCACACCTAATTACGCCCTTAAGAATTGTCCATCTTAATACACATTATCACCCTCAGGATACGGACCATATGTCACAACCACACATTATCCTTGATCTTTTCAAACCTTAAAATTCTCCTAGAACATGTACTAGTGTTACTCATTAGAGACCATAAGTCTACCATACTCACTCACAAAAACAGGTGAACTTCTCCAGCCAATTGAGCACTCTCTCCGACCCCTCTCACTTACCTCCTCTCTCTATTTCATCACCATACCACTCTCTCTCACAAGCTTTCCTTTTCATCTTTGTTTCAAAGCTCTGACAGCAGCAAGCAAATCAAATTTGCTCTTTCTAAATACATCCTTCACCTCTCTCCTCGTGCCTCCTCAACACTCTCTCTCTCTCTCTCCTCTCTCTCCTACGCCTGCTGCCCAGTATAATATAGATATATATTTACGCCGAATAGATAGCAAGGTCGCTATAGGGCGAATCGACGACCATCTCCTTATGGGCATACATCTAGTCCATTTTGTGCTAAAGATAAGTCGTGACGTGGGTAGCCAACCCAACTACCAATGTCAACTTTAGTCGCCTTCTTACGACACGGCAGAACACCGTTGTGGGCAATTTCCTTCTCCTCCACACATAGGATATAAGGGAAGGGATGTTCTGTTTAAAATGTGGTGTAGAAGAGGGGGTTGTGGATAAATTATGATGTACATGTATGGGGATTATAGAGTGCTGTTTGTAAAGATGTTGGCTGACATGATGAGTGTGGATGTGAAAGGCAAGAGAGAAAGGACGAACCATTAGCCACTGGGAATGTCATGGAAAACCCTACACGCCAAAAGCCAATGGGAGGTAATTTAATCGCTCACTTCTACCTCTATATTATTCTTTATTTTTATTATTATTATTATTATTATTATTATTAATCTATTATATTATATATTATTATTATATATTAATTATGTATTATTATTATTATTTTATTAATTATTATAATATTATATTCATTATTATTATTATTATTATTATTATTATTAGTAGAGTAGTAGTAGTAGTAGTCAGTAGTAGTCAGCTAGTAGTAGTTAGTTAGTAGTAGTAAATTATGAAAATCTGCAATAACAAAATGTGTCATGTAGATAATCCTTCTTATAGGACTTAATGTATAAATCATTAAGCCTCTCAAAAAACTGATAACATCTTGTACCTCCCAAGGGCCTGTTATATATATATTATATACTATATATATTATACGTACGTTACTATATGCCCTGCACCTCTCTCTCTTAATAGTATTATAGGCTTCGACTTTACCATACTATATATATATATATATACTATTACAATATATACATATATATATATATATATATATATATACTATATATAATATATATATATATATATAAATATATATATATATATACATATATATATATATGTATTAATGATCTCTTATTATGATCGGCTTATCATATAGGTTACTTATAGTAATTATTACTGAATATATAATCCGCTATTATATTTATATTGTACTAAATTTACAACATCATTTGAAGAGAACATTTTATTATGCTTAACGATTTTTTTCGATTGGGTATTTTATTTTTATAGTTAAACTAGTTATTATATATATATATATATATATATATAT